>JAZGTI010009592.1:2830-18646 GCA_036877585.1 Botia kubotai | reverse complement strand
TACAATATGGGGTAAATCTATTACGGGAGATGATGGGTACTGAAAATGGCATAAATAATAATCTTCTAAAAGCTCACCAGGCAGGGCGTGGCATTCCTGTTGCTGTGGTTCCCACTGGCAGTTAATGTTAAGCGAGCAGCTCCTGCAGTTCACCAGCTTGCTACAAACCTGTTCACTGCGGACATTGCACTTGGTAAAGTTCTTCACAGACTGAAACCAAGAGGAATGTACTGCACTTACAAAATATTACTGCACAACACTGTGATTGTTTAGCAAGAAGGCGCAGAAAGTGTGACACAAAACTAAGAAGCTACAGATATCAATTCTGTCAGCCTATCAGGTCATAAGCTTTGTTACTTTATACCTGGCCGCTTTTGCGTACACCAGGTCTCCAGATGGAAAGCTGGTGCTCAGACAGCATGGCAGGGGGAGGACTGAGATACAGGGGACCCCGAGGGTGGCGGGCAAGTTCAATTGTCAGCTGAGCTCAGACAAAACATGACAAAGCCAAGGGAAATGCTATATTAAATTCCTACACATTTTTAATTATAAAGACAGTTAATACATAGTAAAATGAATGACTGTCTGTCGTAAGCAATCTTAAAGAATGTATAATGTTCATTTGGATTTACCACAGTACAGTTGCTTGAAGAAGAGATGCATTTCTTGTCCTCACACCACTGGCAGTCATTGGAGTTGGCTGTACAGGAAGTACAGTCAGAATACTGGTGACACTGCATACCGGCTGCAGCTACAGTCAGAAAACAAACAGTATCAGAGAAGTGGAAAATATCAACTAATTAGCATAATAAAAAATTGGTGGTTAAAGGACTTACAGTGAAACTTTGTAAAATGTATGATGTAACACATAAGTAAAGACTAAAGTTGAAGTAGGATGGTGGACATGGAGAGGGCAGAGCAAAATGAAAACCGAAGAACCAAGAGGAAAAGCCAAGGACAGAGAAGAAACCTTTGTTCTGAGTGTGAATTGGTTTGTGTCAGCCAAAAATAATCCTAATACACGTAAGTGCTGTGGTTTCTATTTTTGTTTGTTTTCATCATTATTTCTGGGAAAGAGAGGTCACCCAGGAAATGGCTTTTGTCTGAAACAGAATCAAAGAGTAAACAAAAAGATCCAGGACAAAAAAACACAAAAAAATGTGAGAAAAAGAATGAGTAACAAGATTTTGTTTCATCATGTTTTTACTGTGTTATTATATTGTATTTAATTTGAACTCAATTGCTAATTATTAATTACTCCAATGTAGTTGGACAAATAAACATTATAATGATCAATCACAATTTTTTAAATGTAAAAAATGTATTATGCATAAAATGCAATTTACTTTTAAAATATAAATATATGACTATAATACATGAAATATAGTAAATATATGACTACATACAAAATTTTAAATGTATATATAACACCTAAAAACATCATGACAAAACATATGAATTGTCATACAATTAAAGTATGAAGTCCATATGCCCCTAGAATTCCACTGTGTATACACAGATCACTAAGAACAACCACCCACACTGCACCTATATACAATGATAAACTGCAAGATTATAGGACTATAGAGATAAACACAATGCAGGATAATCCATCATGACTGTGTGTCATTCCATTACTTAATTAAAGCCCAATGCACCTTTGATAGCACTCCAAACTCCACGCAATAATTGCAGTAATCCTCTTCTGTCCACTTTTGCCCACAGACAAAACATCTGTATCCACAATCGCCTGAGTTTGGTTTCATCATAATCATAATTGCATCGCTATGAGATTATTATGGGCTGGCTGACCTTTTGTTCAGTCAATTATCAACAGGCATTTCCAAAGTCAGGCAGGATTTAGCCAATGGAAAACAGGCAATTTGTCATTAAGGTAAGGCAGAGCAGAACATGGGAGCGACTCTGCATATTAACCCCCCCATGTTTCAACTGTTAATAGGATTATATGTGGATTAACAATCATTTCCTGACAGAAGATTAATGGGCAGGAAAAATACTCTCCAGGTGTGTGTTTGACATATAGAGTAAACAGTGCAGTTAAATTCAATGAGAGGCCCAGAACTTCACCCCACTGGGATAGACTTTTAGGATAATAAACCAGGCATAAAAAAATCCCAATACAACTGGCAGAGAAGGATGTGTAAACATTCCTAAATAATATTCAGGCACTTCATTTATCTTATAACAGCTATTTGGAATACCTGATTCTGACTGGTTAATCACAGCACTCTGTCTGAATGCCAGGCCTCTCGCTCAAAGATTGCTCTGATACCGCTCCATCACATGCATGAAATGCATGATGATGCGCAAAAATGTGATTGCGTGTCAGCAAGACTTCACCTGCATTAAACATACTCTTCATGCGGTTAGAAGGAAAGGAACAGAATATCAATAACAAAGAGGGTGAATGCTAGTGTGGGTATAACCAAAGATCTGTTGTGGATTTAAAAACAACAGAAAATTCAGAGTGCAGTCAGAGCGGAATGACCCTAAAAAACTTTGAGCGTATGGAATACCCACTTCTATAGACTCATTTGGATCAGAATGAAAAACAGTCAATTCAAGGTGAACATATGATAAGACATGCTTTAAAAACAGGTAATATACCATCATAATTGGCAACAGAAGTTTGTTTGCAGAGCCAAAGTTTAGAAATATACTATTTGTAAATGACAGGTACTTACTGCTCCGTGCCGGGCAGAAAGAGGCAGGTGCGCTTCCATCAGAGTGGCTGGAGTCCCAGGGAACACAGCGTTCATTGACCCAGACACAGCGAATGCCAGGACCAGCACTGTGACAAAGATCCGCCTCCAGAAAGGCCACACAGGTGCCAGGCATATATACCAGCACATCATTCAGGATCACCCCAAAGAAACCACCAAACACATACATAGAGCTGGAGGAAGAAAAACAGACATTTTTCCCATTTGTCCTGCCTAAACCACTAACAACTTTTTATTGAACTAAACAGACTTCTTAAATTAAATGTGATTATAATTAAAGATTGAAGATTGTAATTAAATACAAAACCTATGATAACAACATATTGCACATAAGACATGGAAGAGTACATAGCATACATATGCATATACGTATAGTATATGTTACATGTAATATCACACGTATTTGCATTTGGTACACGCTTTTATCCAAAGTGACTTGAATGCATTTAAGCTATACATTTTATGTGTGCAATACGCGCATTCTCTAAGAATGTATATGATACAGCATATATGACATGTATACAGTCCATATCTAGGAATGGAATGAGTGCATATCAGGGGCTTACCCATTACTGACAACTGCTGTGTGTCCAAAACGGTTCACATCACGATGAAGATTAGGTTTTGGCATAACTGTCCACTCATCACATGCTGCAAATGACACAAACAATATTAAATATAAACATCGTTGAAAATAGTGTCACATACTAGTAGATCTGAACAAGACAATGAAACGTCATTAAAAATATTACAATAATATTACCATTACCCAAATTCAAGTCATTTTACACCAATAAGTAATTTGATATTTTAATCTAGGAAATATTTTATTACTCAGGAGTGACAGCCACAGCAGGGTCTATAAAGCCCACTTCATGTAAACCAAACCTGTACACTGACAAAGTCAGTGTGTATTGAGCTGTACGTGTTTGTCCAGGATACATGAGCCCCAGGGCATCTGTTACTCTCGGGCTGCCTGATCAGACATGCTCCCTGCCTGTTACACGCTCTTTAATTCACTAATTAGCTGGTCATTCACGGTCAGTTAATCAGCAGGGGGAGAAAAACCCAAAACTCTGTATTTTCTACAGGCTTTGATGTTAGGAAATGCACTAATCCATATACATATACACACAGAGAAATGCATATGTGAACAACCACAGGAAAGCTTTTGTGCACAGATGTTTTGTAGCATTACATTATCATATAGTATAACAACAATAAATAATAAAGAGATTCTAAGAGAGAAAAAGAGAGAGAGGGGGAGAGAGAGAGAGACACAACTTTAACATCTAACATCTTACTGCCTCCCAACAGCATCATTAATTGCAACACCAGTGATTAACACCACACACTACATAGCAGATACCACAAACACACACACACATATACACATATACACATGCACATACACACACACACCAGGGCACCAGACTAACATATTAGACTTTTACAAATCGTGGCACCACTGGTTAGGCTACAGACTGCCACATTAAATTCATGCTCATTTTTGGCAGTGGTAAGTGTAATGAATAATAAGACTTATGTTTGTGCATGACAAAATAATTTTTCCTGCTTCAATGCTTTTTGAAATCTTGGTGTGGTTTAACATGGTTTAAACTAACACCAAGCAATTTGGGTATTTAATGGGGGCTTGTAAGAGAGCTATGTGTCAAATTCACGTAGGGTACAGTCAAAATGGGGCCAAACCGCACTGCCCATTAGCCCATGCTGGTGATTTGTGCATGCTGTGTCCTTCAAGCAGATTTCATCACACTTCTGAAGTGTGTGGCATTTGGGGTTTACCATACACAACAGAAAATGGCAACACACAATCAAAGAGAATTGGCCAACTTAGTACTTGCACCATTACAACCTCCAACAACATTTAGTTGCACCAGCAGGAGAAAATGGTCCATTTAGCAGCAGTCTGGAGTCCTTAGTACTCTATAAACAGCATCAGCAGCTCTGTCTATCCATCATCAACCAAGATGTATTTATGACTCTAAGTGCACTAAAAGTGTGAGAGAAAGTGAATACTTTTGCAAAAACCTGCAATACTGAGAGTTGCTGCTCATCCTTTTTCACATTTCACCTTATCTTCACTCTCTGGAACAGTAAAACACACAAAACCTGACTGAACAAGAGTATCTAAATTAATCAGCACAGTCAGAGCATATAACACATTCAAGCTCAGTCTTTGACAGAACCAATACATATAAGGGTGTGCAGAGGCAGAAACAGTTGCAGATCCAGTCCCCTGTAGACACAACCTGAGCATGCAATGGCTGTGTGTGCTTTACAAAGCTCCTTAAAAGGCATCACAGACTTTATAAGCCAACACAGACTGTAACAACATTAATATGTAAATTTGGCATTTACTCTTTCCCTGGCAAACAGAGAGCAGCTGAGAAAGTGTGCGACCAGGTTGCAAACAGCCCTCTTGCGTGTAGTACTAACTGAGCTGCTGTTTAACTAAAAATCACACAAGCACACTCATTAAATTTAATCTCAGAAAACATGCCAAATGGTGGCACAGAGAGGATTAGATAGAGATTTAGCTAGTCTTTGGCTCCTGTTGTTCTTCACAGTGGTACCACAACAGAGGCTAATGGACACATCTGGAAATATGATAAAGAAAGCATTGTTGTAGAATGCCAGGTATGTTCATTAAAATCCTTTAAAATTATGTCCTTTAAAATCCTATATTACAATACTATTTTATCTCTTAAGTAACCATGGATTCATGTAGAATTTGGAAATTAGAATGCTGCACTTGTCAAATCATAATTTGGAACTTAAAATAGGACGTTATGTAATATGGCCCCATGAGTAACAAGTCTGACATCTACTGATTATAACATGTTTTTCATGTTCACAAATACATCAGATTTGAGAACTACAATTAGTTTTTGTATAATAAACATTAACTTATTATTCCACTGGACCACACTTTTTCTCCTAAATGTCCTAAGTTTTCTTTCGTAGGGGATCTTTAAAAAGATTTTTCTCCATAGAGTCCTTTACTCTGAGAATGTTTCTCAAGAAGGAAACAGATACATCATTTTTTAAATGTCAAAATGACAGCATTTTGAATTATCCAGAAAGATTTGCATTGTTCAGTAAATGTCAGGCAACACTTGAAACATATACCTTGTGCCATCAAATCACACTGGAGAGATGAATTCAAAAATGCAAGACCCAGTAAAGATACAAAATATCAAGATAATATCCTACTTTTGTTGTGTGTACAAGTCAAAACAACATTATTTTAACAAAATAATCATAAGCTTATATTGTAGGCATATACACAGAGTTCTCTGGCAGTAGTGATTCAAGAACTCAGTAGTTCTGGAGTTCTTAAATAAACCCAAGGGGAGGAAAGAAAGGGCTTGCAGACACAGAGCTACAAAACCCTCCAGATGTAAAGGTGACACACAGATTATCTCAAATGGTAAAACCATTACTGATAGTCATCAATGGTTCTGCCTACATTTCATTTCCTCACAGGATATTGGCTGAACTCCCATCACTAATGTACAGGAGACAAAGAGGCAGAGCGTGAAAACATTGGATGACTGGAGCAGATTGAACAGAAAGTAGAGACAAGGAGAAGCAGGAGGAAGGAAATCAAACCCATTTTAATTGCAAGGTTAATAAAATATGTTTTTTTGCCGTGGCAATCTGCTCTACCTAGTCTGTCGGTTGTATAAAAACAAAAGGTCTGTACGGCAAAAAACACTTGCCAGCACCTCTCAGCGAGAGCACAATTTTTTTTAATTAGGGTTTATTTTCCCTGAATCTAATTAGGGATATGAACAGGGGGAAAGCATGGCAAGAGGGGACATATGTGAAACCAGCTTTCTGTGTTATCCTGAATTTAGTCCTTCACTTTAGAAAAAACAGCGCAAATAGAGCAAATAAGGGAAGAAAAAATTAAAGAAAGTAAGCATTAATAGAGACGCCGACTCTTAGCAAGATTGTAAAGTGGAGAGGGTTGAGGACAACACAACCTGCCACAGGTGGGACTAATTAAGCACTAATTCAACTAACTTAAACATGAGCAATCTTGCTAATGCATAGCGCGAGGAAAAACACAATTAAGGCCTAATTTGCTTATATGACGCATTAAAAGTATACACTTTGTTGGTGATGAAAAATAACATGTTTTTGAGAATTAAACTGAAGTTGAAAATGTAGTAATGTCACTCTCCTTTGGATGCTGACCACTTTTCAGGCGTGCGGTGCAATGAAATCTCATAAACAGAGGTATCTTGACTTATGCAAACATTTTGATACCCGTCTCTCTACATCATAGTTTCTCCATACGCTGTAGTCCAGTCCAGAGAGAGCACACTGTTTAGAATCAGCTTAACAGGCTCAGGAAAATAGAAAAAAAAAGCTTATTAACAACTGACAGATGTTAATATATCTCCAGATGCTAGTGCTTAAAAATAGCTAACACCAAACAGGTTAAATAAACTGTAACATACTTGTTTTTTCTTTACAGCCATGAGGTACCAAACCATAGTTGTGCTCGCAAAATTTCAAAATCCCTGGTAGCCCTTCGGGCAGGCACTTTTCAGATTTTGGTAGCTCAAAATAAATTTAAGTAGCCCAAAAAAGTTGAAAGTGAGCGCGCATTCAAACGCGATTTCAATACCCCACATATTGATAATGGCTCCCCGATGCCCGGAAATTACATACAACATAATTACCCGACCAAATCTGTGAGAATGCAAAAGCATTGCAATATATTTTTCCTCCTTATAAGATAGCCCGACAGGCAGGGTGGAAATACATTTTGGTAGCCCGACTGGATGACACAATAGCCCCGGGACGTCAGGCTAGCGATTTTGTGAGCCCTGTTATCACTATTCCAATACTTGTATTCAATTTACACAATTCTGTACACACTGTAACAGTACACACTGTAACTGTACTAGGATTCACTCCACTTTATATTATGTTGAACTCCTAAAACTTTCCAGTGTGTACATTGCCAATATTTGCATATTCATGGTTGTGTCGGCATCTAGCTAAATTCATTACCTATTAGCTGTTAGTTTTAAATTATGAAATAAGGAAACACTGTGGCAGCTTCAGCTTGGGATTTTTCTCTACTTTTTTAACTCAAGGAGTCAGAGATGCAAAACTTCTGTTGCACAAGAGGTTGTGGTCGATACTGAAAAATAATGCACAGATGCATACTTCAATTCATCAGAAATAGTCTACCATCTGGACACTTCTGGCATACTTAACATACAATGTTTTGAAATGTATTGATTCTAAACCTGCATACTATTTAGAATTGACAGCATGCAGACTGGAAGGCATGACAGGTTATTTTGAATGTGTGACTTCAACTCAACTTGTAGCCACAAAAGCAGATTATCAAAAGAATGCAACTTTAAAAAGAGGGCATAATTACTGCAATAATAATAAGATTAATAGAAAGTCCAATAACTGATTTGAAGAGTGCAGTTTCTTCTGTTTTACATTGTAGATTAAAACAGGAATTTAGGGGAAATAGGGCAGAACATACAGAGCTAACAGAACTAAAACTAAAATCCACTAAGTAATGGGATGCACAACATAAACTAGGTACTGAAAGCCACTAAAAGTAACTTTTTTTAAAGTTACACTTACTATTTATTTGTTTATTTATTATTTTACACCACTCCAGAAGGCTTTATTCATGGCAGGAAACTCTAATCTACACACAAAAATACATAAAAGTCCACAATAATTGTCTTGAAGAGTGCAGTGTGCTTTCCAGTTTTACATTTTATATTAAAACATTAAGTTGAAGCAGGACTTACAGAGCTAACAGACACAAACTAAAAGCCACAAAACTACAACTTTGTTGTCTTTGAACTATTCAGAGACCCTGTAAAATCTATTTCATATCGACTTCATACCGAGAATCCCTTATTACATAATATAAAGCAACAGAAAGTGTTCATTTATCACTTGTTTTTCATACATACTGCAGCTGGACAGAAAGATTGACTTGTATATATCCACAGCAGGAACAACAGCAGACGAACATTTATGAGCATTTACATTAAGTCTGCTGGTGATTAGAAAATAGCCTAATTTGCTGCCTTAATGAATTAAGTGAGTGGAGTCGGTTTCGGCCAGTGCTTTAGTGGTTGTGATGGATATGTGGACAGACTCCAGCAGCCAGGATATATAAAGGCAGGAAAGGTTTTCTACGCATACTCCAGGAGTCTACACCATGCAATCAGACAAAGTGGCATGAGTGCAGAGAGCCAACCCAGAACCAAGCCAAAAAATAACCACTCCCATCACTCAGAGACCAGAACAGAACCGGCACAATCCACTAACACTCCAAATACTGCACAAATATACTGCAGTCGATTGCACCAGGAGGAAGTGCTGTTACTCAAGTATGGAGAATTGTGGGGGAAATACACTTAAACTGGATTGTATTGTGAATAAGTCACCGGTTAAAAGCTTAAAGATTCCACAATTGTGAATTTACCTATTTTGCCCAAAGATTTTCAAGAATTACGAGCACAATGCAGCTGTTACTGGCTTACATTCTTCCCTTTCTCAGTTCTCACTTATTTTCTATCCTGCTTCCTTCTTTCTCACCCTCTTCCTTGGCTTTACTCCCCCCTCATCTCAGGTACTGTACCGGAGAGTCAAAACTGATATTCATAAAAGAGCAGACACCATCTGGCCCACTGGCTTTATATAAGGATTTAATGAGGGCTAAATATTACTGTCAGCACTGAACAGAAAGCCTTAAATCACTCCAGGATTTTCCTCATAAACCCTAATATACATAAACTCACATTAGGCAAAGACATCTCACAAAGTTGCCTATGGTGGTAGTAAACTTGGTGTGTTTCCCACTGGAACAATGTAAACCACAGCCGTAAAAGTCAGTGCTGGTCTCCAAGGAGGAGCTGAAATATGTTTGGTATATTAATTGGTGTTTAATATTTCAAGATAACTGCAATGTAGAACATGATGTACACTCTTTGTTCACTGTAACACCCCATTATAAACAATTATTTAAAGTGTCGTCAACATTTACAGCGCCTAAGTCTGTGGAAGAAAGTTTTTTGGCTTTGAAAAACCCACAAGCAAAAAAAGAAAAGCAAAAAACACCAACACTTTTCAAAAGCACTGCTACACAGCACCACCCAGTGAGAAAAGAAATGTGTCGCATGCAGATACCATCATCAACCCCTTTACCAACCCCCCTTGACAGTCCATACTGGACAGATGCCCACAGCCAGACATTACACTAGTTCCCAACAGAGGTCAAAGGTTTCAGCAGTAATCCATCAGAGTGCCTGCCTTGAGAAAGGTCATCGTGGAGTTATTTTCAAAGTTACGTTTACACCCCTCACCTGTATGTATGCTTATAGATTTGTAAATAATCTTTATGACCAGGGATGACGACAGCAGTACACATTTTCACACACAGAGACTCTAGTGATCTAGTGAGCTACCTTGCTGTATACCGCCCTATATAAGCAGCTGTCTTCAGCTATCAGCTGACTCAACTCACAAAGTTCCCATGTTGCTAAATCAAATATCTGATAATCTTATAAGCCTAAAAATTACATTCAAAATACAAACAAATAGTCCCACTAAACCTTTATTGAACTGTTTCATCAATGCTTTTCAGTTTCAAATTAAACTATACATTACTTATATACATTTTTACTGAGGTTGGCAAAGTGCATTCTGGGATTGCATTTGCGTGTACTGTGAATGATGCACGCAACACAGTATTAAAATTTGGCCATTTTAGAATGCCGCAAAATTATGCTGCAAGCTTTCTGTAACAGCGTCTTGATGTCTGGAGTGTGCCTTTGATGCCCTAAAATGCTGCCTACACAGGCAACTGTCTAGGTTTTGGAACAGAGCCATTGATGCTCACTTTCAAAAAACAGAAAGTGAGAGCAGTCCAGGGGTGGCAAGCAGGCTATTTAAGGTGTTCTGCCCTGGGAGGTCTTCTGTGAGGGTATCACCAAAGATCTGATTACAGACACCACATATGCACTTATTGCATCCTGTCCCCGTCTCGCTTATGTCGGCAATATTCTGTGAGATTCCATTATGACTTAACTGTGCATTCCAGTAGACGTGCACTGGCTTATCAGCTTTCTATAATGAACTGTCAGTAATATCACACTGCAGCAGTTTGAAAGAAACAATTTACAGTAACTGTAGTGCTGAGTGTGCATGCCATATGATTTTTCAGAATATGCCACCAGGTCAATTCATACAACATATGCTTAACGAAACCACAGTGCAGTGGAAGATACCAACAACGTATCTTGTTTTATACATATACTGCATGTTAAAAAAGCTTAATTAAGGACAAAGTATGTCATTTCCTCACCACCAAACAAATAAAACATGTTTCAAGATGAAAACCACTAAACTAAATGGAAAATATTTTTCTGTGTGATTTTCTGGAGTTTACAATTTACTTTAAAAATAACAATTATTATTTATGCAATTCTGTTTGCAATCTCACACTTTGCACATAAGGGAGTATTTGTGTGAGAAACCAGAGAAGTCACAGGTGGTCCATACCGATGTCATAGGAGAGGAAGTCAGAGGAGAAGCATTTGGCCCCATTACTGAGCGAGGTGTCATTATGAGTGTTTCCCCCGAACACCAGCAGAACTCCACTGATCAGCACAGCAGAGTGGAGGTATCTTGCCAGACCACTTTCCTTTAGAATGAACCTGAAGAGGCAAACACACAAGCCATGGCTATTATAATGCAGCGTGCGTGTGCATGTTAAGCTTATGGGATGAAACAGTTGGTCTGAAGGTCACTCTCCACAGGGCAGGTCAGACACACAGACCGGCGCCATCAGTAATATTGCACCATAGAGATCTCTGCCCCCACACAGACTTACACACACACACAATGCTTTAAAACACTAAGGATGGGTCACGATGCCTGAACAGAAGTCCAACATCTGATTTGAACTTTTAAATTTATCCCAGTTAAAGTACAGCAGCTACAGTAGAAGTCGATGAAAAGCACTTTTAATATCTATCTGTGCGTGCATGCATGTATTTGCAAAGTGTGTTTGTGTATGAGTGACTCCTAAATTTTCACCATTTTGTTCTTTTGCTTTGCATTTCGTGTCATCTCTGGTTTAGCCTCACAGTGTTTGTGTGTATGAGAAAAGCACTCCGTGTCAACCTGCATCCACTCGGCACTCCTCTCTACACTCTATCTAACACCCCAAGCCCTGTAAGCAGAGCGCTGTTTGATGCATCGTGCAGCTCTCTCACTTGCTCTGCCAATCAAAAACCAGAAGAGTGAAGAATGCACAGCCAGCCACTTCTGTGTGTGTGAGCAAGAGATCCTTAAAGGGTAAGAGAGCTTTTAGAGACAGATTTCACTGTGAGGCCAAGCAGAAACACAGCAAAACAGAAGGGCAAAAATGGGCCTGTATCTCTTTTTTAACGTCTTCTATCTGCAAGTGCAAGAGACGCATTATTCTAAGAGAACTGAATACAAAAGCTTTTTGTGTGCACCCAACAACTTTTAAAGTGAACTCTTTGAATATAAAAAAGGATGAATGTGATAGAAACCTCAAATTGACTTCTACCCTTACTTTGTGC
Organism: Botia kubotai; assembly: GCA_036877585.1. Taxonomy (NCBI): domain Eukaryota; kingdom Metazoa; phylum Chordata; class Actinopteri; order Cypriniformes; family Botiidae; genus Botia; species Botia kubotai. The sequence goes on along the minus strand of JAZGTI010009592.1, from coordinate 6,267 downwards.
TTTGTGTACCTCTACGCTCCACGCAACATTCCCTAACATTCATAAAAGCTCTGCTGGTACTGTAGACGAAGCTTCATCTGCCACGCAAGAGGCCCAGGTTCAACAGCAGGCCAAAATCATTGTGACTTACTATATCGCAATAACGTGAAGTTTTCTCGTAATTATGACTTTGTATCTCATGTTAATGACAAACTTTCCCATTATTATGTCTGACTGTATGCATTCGTAATGCACACCGGCAAACAACCATTGCAAAATTATGAAGCACGTGTGAAATAAAGCACAAACCTACAAAGTAGGTACAATAAGCACAATAACAATTAACAAGTGCCCACTAAAAAATCTCTACTAAATCATATTTCAGAGAAAGTTTCTCAATATTATGAGATAGTAACACAGACTTAATATCTCAATATTTTGTGTAGTGCTGAGATTTGGCTACTGTGCCCATTTAAAGCACCACATTTTTGTGCCACAGGCTGTGCCAGACATAACAACATTGGTTCAACCAAATGTGAACGTTTAGGATGGGACAACTAGTTTGTTCAAGCAATGGCATACAGTGAGTAATGTTAGAAACTTTCTTTTTAACCTTTATTTCACTTTATTTCTCTTGGACTATAACTTTAGTGACACTCAGCTTTAAATTGTGCCCATCATTCTTAGGTAACCTGACATCATTTCAATTGTCTTTGTCAGCTTATATGTAAACCTGTCAAAGTCTTGGTCAATAATCAGCTTAGTAACTATGTGAGTTTTGTTGGCCTGTGTGTGGACAAAAACATTCAGATACACACAAACTTCCATAGTACAAACTGCACATTGTGTAAATACTCACCAGGTGTGTGTGTGGACCTGATAGCGGTATAAATGGTCCACTAGGCCATACTTGTTGGCAGGGAGGGCTTTGTATCCTCCATGAACATATATGGACTGTGAAGAGCTGTCAAAGACACTGCTGTGGCCATATCCTCCCTGCACCAGTGCCCCATGCGTCTGTGCCACTGACCAGGAGTTTGTGCCTGACAGAGTGACATTCAACTCTTAGAATCATCATGAGTGGCTGAATCATCCAGTCTCACCACAAAAACATAATGCATGAAAGAAAGAAATCAAGAATGCAGAAAAGCAAAATGGCAGCGGGAAACAACATTATAATTAATAAATAAATAATTAAACAAAGTTGAGACTGCTCTGTAAATGTCTGTCAACAAAAGAAAGATTAAAAAAACAGTTGCATTGGCCGGGAATCGAACCCGGGCCTCCCGCGTGGCAGGCGAGAATTCTACCACTGAACCACCAATGCATGTGCAGACTGGTCCCCCCTCTCTCCCTCTCTCACTCTCCCTCTCCCTCTGTGTGTGCATGTGCACGTGTGTGAGAGAGAGAGCTCTTGAGAGACTGCGATCCTGTGGGCATGTTTGGTTAAAACATGTGGATTCTGGAACCAGTAAAGTCTGCAGAGAGTCTAGTTGTAGAACTCTCACCTGCCATGTGGTAGGCCTGGGTTCAATTTCTGACCAATGCGACTTAAGTTAAGTGCAACTTAAGTTTTCTTCCCTTCAAGATAGCCACAAAATCTAAATGAATAAAACTACACCTAATAGGCTTTATTCAAGCAAATACAAAAATGAGTCTATATGTAAATATGGGCTTAAGTGCTCTCTGGTAGGAACATCTGTGATAAATTAGACAAAAGTGATCCGAAGGAAAACGGTCAAGTGGAATCACATTGGGATCTTTCATTGATTGTCTGACTAGTTACATCATTGTTTTGTTGCCTTTTTCAGATTTATAAAAGCTTAGATAGGTATATTGCGTCGCTTTAAAGTTCTTTTCATCATTTTGTTCGCAGATGCACAGGGGAGTGCAACTGCCGTCATTTTTACCATCCCTAATAAGCTCATGTATTCATTTAAAGAGATAAAAACTAGAGATATATAAGCGGAGTCTCAAAAGAGCTCAGACACATTAATCATTGTTCAGTTGTAGACAGTGAGGTTCAGGTACCACCACTTCTTAATAAGTGTGTTTGAGCGGGTGTGTGTTTGTGAGAGAGTGCAGACAGTGGAATGAGTAGAGCAGAAAACTGAAAACACTGATAGAAAGAAAGTGGAAAACCTTCACTTTAATGAGGCTAGCCATGTCAACTCACGTCACAGACTACAGTATTATGCTAATTACATGTTATAACACACTGCCATCTGCTGGAAGCCAGAGGACCTGTCTGCAGTTGTCAGTGCACATCACTCTAGGCAGGCCCTGCCATGGAACTACACACTCAGTTTGTCAAAATGTTCTCATCAGTAAAGTCAATTTTAATTTCACAATATTTTAAGCACTTTAATGTGGACACTGGTACTTACGAATGTTGTACTCCTGGACATGGCTTAGGTAGCTATAAATAGGTGAATAGCCAAAAAGCACCACCATGATGGGCTCTCCGTATATGTTGTCCGCTATGTGTGCTGTATGTCCCTCCACAGCAAAATGCTGGGCCTGTGGCGTAGAACTAGGAGTCCTGAGGGACCAAGAGCGACTGCGCGTGTTAAACACCCACAGTTCATCTGTTACGTTCCCAGGGCCTGCATCCAGCTTCCCACCAAACATGTAGATTTCATCCTGCAAAGAACGTAGAAGGACATTTCAGTTTTACATTTTGAAATGAAGACGAGCTCTTTCTGTGCCTCAGGGTGAGCAAAAGTTGGAGACAATTTCCCTACATCACAGGAGCATACATCCGCATATATCCTCCAGTGTAAACAGCCAATCTCTGCATCTGGAAGGAAGTTTGTGGAGAACAACTTCCAGATTTTTGACACTACTGCATTACTTTAACTCGAACCATTACCGGACCTTCTCATTTACTGAAACCTGAACTATTTAACCATTTAAATTATTGAACGGTCCAAGGGTCTTTACAATTGCTTTGTGGTGCTAGTCCAAACAGTGAGGTTATGCCATAACCTAAACCCCAATAACAACTGTGATTATATTCAAATTATCCCTCTCTTCATATCTCTCACAAAGTATTTAAAGATATATAAACAGCAGTATTGTATATTGTAACACGAGCCAATCCCCACAACATGATTTACTTCATCTAAACAATTCAACAATGCCTCTCAATTTACACACGCGGGAGGCGTTCGTGTCTGTTATTATATTCCCTTCCTGTGGTGCTATAAATGTAGTCATGAACACAAAATCAAAGAACAGATTACACAAACATCATGACACTGTTTGGTATGTATATCAGTATATCTAACGGCTGGGTGCCCGCAATCAGTGGTGCTTAGTAATCTTTTAAAGCTCATACGACACAAATGAAAAACCTGTTTAACGTGAGATCGAGGACTAGAAATCCCCCCGGGGAAAGAATTAGAAATTATTTACAGACAGATCTCAGAGTTCATGCATGGAAACTGGCCACCACA
>JAZGTI010009591.1:1521-18648 GCA_036877585.1 Botia kubotai | reverse complement strand
ATGTTGCCTCGGTCTGAAGCAATGAGCAGGTCATTTGTTATTTTGACCAATGCGGTTTCTGTGCTGTGATATGGCCTAAAGCCTGACTGAAAATTGTCAAGTATATCATTTTTTGTAGGAAGGAGCACAGCTGAGTAGACACTACTTTTTCCAGTATTTTGGACATGTATGGAAGGTTTGAAATCGGTCGATAGTTTCCTAATTCACTGGGATCTAGGTTTGGTTTCTTTAAAAGAGGTTTAATGACAGCCATCTTATAAGGTCCTGGGACATAGCCCAGGGTTAGTGATGAATTAATAATATTATGGATGGGTGCTATGGCAACTGGTAGTATCTCCTTTAGTAGTGTAGTTGGTATAGGATCTAGTAGGCATGTTGTAGGTTTGGATGTTGTGATAAGTTTAGTTAATTCCTCCTGTTCTAAAGGTAAAAAAGACTGAACGTTTTTTCAGCCAGGCGAGAAATATTCACAGGAAACTGAAGAGAGAGCTTGTGCCGGGGGAGCTGCAGGGTGTGAGGCCGGGGTTCGGCAGGTCTTATTTAGATGTGCAGACAAGACCGTGGCAGGAGGAGAGTAACCTGTTTATGGCAGAGAAATATACAGGTTATAAAGCTGTGCTTTATGTAGTCTATGTGAGAACTGTTTATATGCCTTCACAGTTCATTTCTCTATTCCAGAAATGGTTGGATGAGACGGAGTGTGGATTGACGCGAAGGAAGACAGAGTGTGTCTTGCCAGTGGGGGCGAAGGTAGATCTCGGCGTCTTGGCGTGCAAAAAGTGGAGCGGGTGGTTTTACGCCACCAAGATAAAGAAGGAGGCTCGGTGAAGATGTCCGGTGGAGGGGATTGCCCCTTGGTTTAGGAAATTTTGGTGGATAAGTGACGGTTGAGAGGAGGGTCTCCTTATCATATGGAAAGAGCTTGATTTTTGGACATGGCGACAAATGGGTGCAGTCAACTGCTGCAAGAGTGTCATGTGACGGAGGTGAGGGATGGCTATATATAGGCACCCCGTGAGATAATTGGTTGGATTACATGACCGTGCTCCTCCCGAACTTTGTTAATAAAACTTCATATAACAAAGTGGTCTGAGTGAAACAATTATGTTAATGCAGTTGATGACAATTTTTTTTTTTAAGTTGTCAATAAATGCTATTTATGTTAACTTTAAGTCAGACTTGATGACTGTAGAGCTCAAGCAGTACGCCCTGTAAATTCATGTTCATCATTTTATACAGTAAAGACTACTGCTGAAGAGAATCCAAGTCTCCTGGTCTTCACTGAAGTTTTCAAAAATATTAATACGGCCCATTTTTATTACTAAAATTTGTATGCCTAAAAATGTACCCCAGATACGTTAGAAAGAATGTTTAAGCATGATAAGTGCTTCTACAAAAATAAATTGTTATTAAAAGAATTATATTATTATCAGCTTCTGATCTTGACCTATGCAAAACCATCATAACAATCGCCCAAAAAATGTTTCATTACTATCAATAATGCTGTAAACCAGCGCTGATGAAACTATTTAACTATTGTGTTACAATGACCATGTCTACATGCACATAATTTTCTGGCAGGTAAGCAATAGGAATTGATGATAAAATTCATTTGAATAAGAAAGTCAAATAAATATAAAGAAAAGATTATGAAATAAACACACTGGGCCTTTCCCTGCACAACCATGCCCTAAACAAATTACACCAGCAAAATAAATTTAGAAATGAATGCAAAAAGTACAGAAAAATTCAATGTTCATAAATATAGTTCTCATGAAAAATATTCAATGTCCCATATAAGGTTGTCCAACAACAACAACAAAAAATTAAAAAGAAGCCACAGCCTGACTCCATCTTCTCTTGAAGTTTGTGAATCTAAAACGTTAACAGAGAGAATTCCTTAAGGCCATAAATGCCTCTTATAAATAGCATCCACGATGTTGCACTACTGCCATCTTCTGGGGTTAATTAATACAAAAATGTATTAACTTTATTTTTGTCATAATTTTATTCATTTAGTTTTGTATTTTGTCTGTCCTGTCAATCGTGACTCTATCATAATGCCCAAACAATTTACGCAGAAAAAAACAGAAAATGGAGATTGCATGGGGCCTCAGAGGATGAATGTGTTGTGTTGAATTTCTCAATGGTCACTTGTTAGTGGCCGGACTAGCCAGTGGCCGAACTAGAGTCTAGAAAACTAGAGATCGCTCCATTCGCCATCGCATTCCAGGGGAAGGGTCCCCCTGGGGTGGCACAAGAGGTGTCCAGGGCCATTCTCCGGCTCCGCAACTATCTAGCTTGACTGAACACACTAGCTACTTGTGCGCTCGCTGCGCAGCGCGTTGTGGATACATGACAGGGCTACAGAAACGGCACTAGTTACTGTCAGCACGTTAGAACTGTAAGAAGAAACTCTAGTGACTATACTATCGATGACTACCCAGCAACATTTTCACATATTGTAACTGATAGACTGGAATGACCGCCTTTGGTTACTATGGTAACGCTGTCCGTTTAACCAAACGTTAAACTGTAGGGAGGGCCGCTTGTTAATGAGGAATATATATTTGTACGATTTTAAAATCGACATAATCGCCCGTCGTTAAAAGGACTGTTGTTCTTTAACAGAAGAGAAGAACAAAATTGGATATGTAATTTTAACCTTTTTTCAGGTAAGGTGATTAGAAGAATGTTTTATTATAAGTTATTTAAATTAAAAGACACCCATTGTTTTCATCAATGTTTAAATATGTCTTCATTAAATAGAGAAGGGATTCGTTTAGTTGCTTTCTTTAACATTTTAAAAGATTGTGTTAAAATTTAAAAATTGTCACATCACATGATCATTAAAATGATCGCTATGGAGATTATTTAAATGGAGAAAAACGTTTGTAAAACTGACTTACCCTAAGTGAATAACATATACACAATGTCTTAATACTGTAGTAACATATTTCTTTGTTGAAATTAATTCCATTAACTTTCTTAATATTAATTATCTCTAGTAAATTATGGACACTTGCATGTTTCTCTAATGAGATTTGTTTGTTTACAGTATGTAAGGCTTCAAAATATCAGTGAGATGGATAAATATGAAAAACTGGCTAAGATTGGCGAGGGCTCATACGGAGTTGTGTTCAAATGCAAACACAAGGACACAGGTCAAATAGTGGCCATTAAAAGGTTTGTGGAGTCTGAAGATGACCCAGTCATCAAGAAAATAGCATCAAGAGAAATCCGCATGCTGAAGGTAGATATATACATTCTCTCAAGCTTTTCAATTCTTTTTCAGTTCCTCCACCATAATTTGCCACAAATGTTTGCACATTTACATGTATATTTTTCATACTTTATCCATGCAGCAACTGAAGCATGTGAATTTGGTGAACTTGCTGGAGGTCTTTAGAAGGAAGAAACGCCTTCACTTAGTCTTTGAGTTTTGTGAACAAACTGTACTTGGAGAACTAGACAAACATCCCAGAGGGTTAGTCACATTCTTATCTTTAATCGCAATCTCTTTTTAACTTCTGCCTATTTATAAAAGGTTCTATTTGTTAACTTTACGTTGGGTAACACGAGCTAACAGTTAACAAGTGCGTATACAGCATTTATTAGTCTATGTAAATGTTGTTTGTTAAATTAGTTAATGCAGAATGAACAGTGAACTTAGAATGAGTTCTGCATTAATTAATAATAACAAAGATTAATACATTCTGAAAAAAATGTTTGTTGGTAGTTTATGTTAGCTAATGCAATAACTAATGTTAATGAATGCATTCTTATTGTAATGAGTTACCAAAATATCTTGTCCGGTAAAGTTAACAATTGGAAGAGTCAAAGAGTAAAAAGTGTGGGAACCTGTATTCTCCTTATCTTTTCTCCTGTATTTTTCTATACTTTAGTACACAAGTGTGAAGGATTTCAGAAAATCTGTGCTGAATTCGACATTTACTACTGTTAATTCTTAGCTATATATTGGATTCAAATATCTTAGTTATATTTTCTTATAGGTATAACAATAGTTAAGGGGTCATGACACGAGACATCAAATTTACCATGATCTTTTGACATAAGAAATTTTGTTTCAATTAATACATGCAAGTTTCATAGCTTAAACCATCCTCCTTATCAATGAAAACATTTATGTAATCTGTCTCCTGTAAAAAAAATATGACTGAATGTGACCTCACAAGGTAGATTCATTTTCATAAGACCTGCCCCAGAGCAAGGAAACGGTTCCTCCCCTGACAACATCATATCAACATCCTCTTAGTCTGAGACTCACTACAATGTTGCACAATAGGCTAAAAAAAAATCAGATGTGATTACACTCAGGAAAACACTCAAATGTTTTAATTACTGAAAATTACTAATGTTTTAATGACTAAATACATTGTGGAAAAAGGGACTAAATTACTTTTGAATGTTTTTTGGCCAGAAAACTTGAGTAATATAATTACATCTCAGGGAACAAAAAATAAAAGCCCATGTACTGCTAGAGTTATAAAACGGGCCATTACATGTACATGCTATGGCCAGTTGCATAAACTGCTAAGACTAGTCTTACAATTTTGTCATCCAATTTTTGTTGTGATCGGGAACAAAAAAATAAAATAACAAAAAACTCCCACGAACAAAACACGAAAGCCAAAACAAGAGTTGATTTAAATGAAATAGAGCTCTGTGAACAACAAGACATCATACAAGATCCTATGCGCGACAAGCAGCGCGAGCAAACATCAAACAATACACCAGCACAAAAAAGCAGACACAAGGGCAATAAATAGGAAAACAAACAAGGCAAGTAACAAGGGCAGGCAGGTGAGGGGCATGAACTAATGATGGGATAATTAACGAGGAAAGAAGAGGGCGGGATCAAGATTCAGGACAGGAGAGCACATGGCACAAAGTAAACAAACAATGGCCATGTGCTTCCACAGATCACAATAAACACAGAGCATGAGTCTTGATCCTGACTCTAAAATACAAGAACCAAGACTAGAATAGAGTCAGAATCCAAACATTATGCTCTGACACAAAACAGGGCTGTCAGGATCCTGGCAGGAGAATTTAGAAAAAAAACTCATAACAAGACAGCCTGAACCCTGACAATTTTTTCAACACTAATCACAATTTTTTGTGATTAGTCAGTGACATTAAAAATGTAGATTGAACTATTCTAAATCTAAAAGGTAAGTCTGATTAGCCCTAACCAATTGCTAGTTGATTGAACTAGCTCTTGAGACACAAACCACATTTACATGCACACATGCATGACATTTAAAATATTGCAGTTGACTGTTTACATGAGGTGTTAAATGATCTGTTGTTTACATGTGCTGGAACTTTCAATCAGTATAATTTTGTGATATGTGCACATTAGCCTATGTCCTGTTTCTGTGTTTCAGAATGGAGATCTGTTATTTCTCATGCATAAAACAGGACCCTTAAAAAGTAAAATTAATGTTGCTGATTTCATGTTAACTGATTTTATGTTAATGTCATGTTTACTTATTTAATTGAATTGAATTCAATAAATAAATAAATGAATTCAATATAAACATTTATAAACAAATTAAAATAAACAAATAAAATATTTGTTATATTGTATCAATACCCACAGTCTTAATGTGGTGTCCAAACAGAAAATCCATTATTTATTAGCGTTTTAACTGAAAGAACAAAACAGCAGCACAACATTACCTGTAGTGCCGCTTCACATACTTGCTTTTCTTTGTACACACGGGTACTCAAAAATACCTGGTCCGATCACAATGCCTAACCCACAAATGAGCCAACACCATTTCAGCCACCTGAAAAACAAATTCTTAATATAAGTTTTTTTCCAAAGAAGAATACTCTCAATTTATTTCCAATATCACAGTAATACTGTATTTTTGCACGTATCAAGACCACACTTAACCTAGCAGCTGTGTTTATGCAACCAGCCCATGTTATTGAAGTAAATATGGTATTCTGTATTAATAACAAATACATTTACACACAACAAATACATAGAAGGTTACTGTTAACAGCAGCAACAATAGTAAATGTTTGTAAGAGATCATTTGAAACTACCCCTGACTAGGTGTTACACAAATATTTGGGTTTTAGAGGAAAGTTTAGGGTTTGCTTCTAGTCTCACTCAGAACATTAGACAAAGTTGCATTGTGCTGTAAAGTTGAACAGGCCAGACAGGTTGGTGGCCATCCAACACTCTTTCTCTTTTTCCCAGAAGTCCTTTCTGTTGTAACCTTAGCTGTTCTCGAAAACAAATAAGCTGGTTGCCAGGGCTACAGGTCCATGGTTACTGTAGATACAAGAAAGCATTTATATAGCCACATTGCTCTTTAGAGAATGAGAGATATAAAAATATGCAAAATATAGTTGTCTGATTTTAAGCCAACAGACTTGATATTAACATTTGTCCATTTTTGTGGTTCTCTTCAGGGTTCCTGGGGCACAGCTAAGAAGTATTGTGTGGCAGACTCTACAAGCTGTGAACTTCTGCCACAAACACAATGTTAGTGTACCCAATTTCTTTTTTCTCTAGCTTTCATTGGCCATGTTTACTCACATGTTATTTTACAGTTTTAGGAATAGTTCATCTAAAAATTAAGCGTATCCTATAATTTACTTACATTCAAGCTATTGTAGGTGTACATGACTTTCTTCTTTTAGCCAGACACAATCTGAGTTATATTAAATAACTTATTGGCTCTTCCTAGCGTTGTAATGGTATTGCCTAGTTCCTAAAGTTTCTGAAGTTTCTAAAAGATGAATGTGCTGACATCAGAGAAAAGGGAAGGCCCCTGGAATCTGTACAATGCCAGATTCATGTGGTAGGGTCCATCTTGCCCCCTAGAAGGTATTCCAGGTTCTTGTGGTCAATGTGCACTAAGAATAGGTGCTGAGCTCCCTTCAGCTAGTGTCATAATTCCTCGAATGCTACCTTCATGGTGAGCAGCTTAAAGTTCCCCACATCATAGTTCTTTGGGTAGAAGACAGTTTTCTGAAAAAAAAGAAACCACAGGGAATCAGTTTAGCAGGCCAGCTGTGGCACTGAAATACTGCTCCTTCTGTAGCAAGGAGATTTTGGTGATATGTAACTCAAAGTTCTTAATCTTGGCAAACAGCCTGTGGTCTACCAGGACCACATATGGAGGAGTAAATTAGGATTCCATAAATTGCATACCACAAGGAATTTGTTAATTAGGTCTTTAAAAATCTTGTTTATGGGAATTATATAACTAGGTTTGAGAAGGGTTTAAATGATAAAGGTGTGTCAGGAAGTCAGTTTTCTGGTGATGGCTCCCTCATAAGGCCAGGCAGGTGTAAATATTGCAATATTTCTTAATACTGGTTACATCTGAGGTATTAAATAATTACTATATAATACATCCTCCCATATTATATAATTAAATAGTTGGAAGAAACAGACACAACATAGCTGTTACTAATCTTAGTTGAGGGTTGATAAGTCTTTAATCTGCCTGTCTCTTTTGGGTTTTTTTTCTGACGTTGTCAATCTTTGTGTGTATTCTCCAGTGTATCCACCGGGATGTGAAGCCAGAAAACATTCTTCTGACCAAGACTGGTGTGATTAAGCTTTGTGATTTTGGCTTTGCTCGCATCCTCAGTAGGTCTCTTTGTCTCTTACTCACTCTCTGCTGTAGCTATGTATGTGCATTTTGCATCAACTGGTTAATGACTTATTTATACCTCACTCTCAAGCCTCACAGACACACTCAGGCTCTGCTTACACTTCTCATCCTTGGGTTTCAGGGTATTGTTACCATAGGCTTACACAGGGTCTATCCGTCAGCACATTCCAATCCTTGCTGTATGCTGTACATGTCATTTCGTGTCTATGTGTGTGTGTAAAACAGCTGGTCCAGGTGACGATTACACCGATTATGTGGCGACTCGGTGGTACCGAGCCCCTGAGCTTTTAGTGGGAGACACTCAGTACGGTCCACCAGTGGATGTCTGGGCCCTTGGTTGTGTCTTTGCTGAGTTGCTGTCTGGAAATCCCCTTTGGCCAGGACGATCTGACGTGGATCAGCTGTATCTGATTCGACAAACGCTGGGTACTGACAGAAAAAGAAATGTACTGCGTGTGTTCTTGTTTTTCTACCATTGTAGGGATTAAATGTCCCCACAGGGGAGGTAAAAGTCACACGCACCTACATTGTGGGGACCAGCCAGCAGTCCTCATGAGGGAAACCTACGAAAACTTAAACATACTAATTGATTAAACAAACTTATTGATGCTTATTTGAAAATGTAAAAATGCAAAGATGTAAAAAAACGTTTTCTGATAGGTGACCTGATCCCACGACATCAACAGGTGTTTCGGTCTAATGTTTTCTTTAGTGGAGTCAGCATCCCTGAGCCTGATACCATGGTAACACAATTACTCACATAAATACACAGCGATTGTACATGCACAAAGGTCATTCTGAAAGATTGTTCACAACTAAATTGTTTTTGTCCTGAAACAGGAGCCACTAGAGAAGAGGTTTCATGGTCTTTCTCCTTATGCTCTTACAGTGATGAAGGTGAAGTATTTTATGCATCCCTGTGGCTAAATTCTGGAACATTAGGTAACAGATTAATACTTATTATGTTAAAGGTAGGGTAGGCAATTTCAGAAATGCTAGCAATAGCAAACTAGCTTTAAAAAAAATAGATTCCTCCCTCTGTTCAGAGCGATCTCCAAAGCATGCCTCCTCCAACAGTGTGCGGAGGACTTCCTATCATTGCAATGATTGGACAAACATTTTATGTTTATCATTCCACAATACAGTATATATAAATATTATAATATAATATATTATAGAATCACTTAGTGATTTCTATTGGGATGTAAAGAGACTTTTAAACAGCATAACAAAAATGTCTCCGTAAAAGATCACCTACCCTGCCCTTAAAGGAATGTTCATGATTAAATTCACGTTAAGCTCTGTCAAACAGCATTTTTGGCATTATGTTGATTACCAAAGGAAAACATCTCAACATCTCATGCCTCATTTTGAAAGAAAGAAATTTGGCAGATGCTTATATCTAAAGCAACATACAGTGCAATCATAGTAAACATTTTATTGCGCAAGCACAAAAACGACTAAGGTTTGTAGTGCTTTTCACAATACACGTTCAGAACCAGGGACAGCACAAGGAGAAGCTGTTGCCAGCACCAGCAAAGGGGACGGAAGCACAGTTTTAGTTCCGCTTTAAGTGACACCACAAAGCCATATCAACCACATCCCTAGAGTATCGATAAAACAAATTCTTCCGAACAAGTCATTGACATTTCAAGAGAAATGGTACCTTACAGTCCATCAGTAAAAAGGGGCTTGTGTTTTTGCTGCAACAAAGGTGTTTCAAACAAATTCTCTTTAGGTCATAGACCTGATGCTACTTTCATTAGTACAGGCTTTAGAAATTAGATAAAGCCATTGAAAAATGTACAGCGCACCAGACCTCCAAAGCCTATTGGCATTATGACTATAAGTGCACACCACTCAGACACCATCAGTGCCCAGTTTTCCAGTGCATGAGGTAAACAACAGGAGGTGGCAAGACATTGCTTAAGGAAAATTGTTAGCTCTGTATGGCAGGCGGAAAGGCAGGACCAATCTTTATGAGGCCATACTGATAAAATGGGAATCTGTATCAGCTCCTGAAACTTAAGGCAGAGGAGGTTGATCCCATTTTATTGAAATGCTTAACATTTTTCACCATTGCATAAACATGCCCTTAATCACAGATTGGAATCCTAAACATTATGGCCATTACAATAACCCAAGGTAGATTGAGAGTGTGATTACCCAAGTGAGATTAGGTCTCCATCCCTTTTTTGTAATAGTAATATACAAATTGTCTATCTGTGCAATGTGACCACGACCATGACTTTGTCGCACATGAGGAGTTTATAAAAATACATACATAAAAAAATGGGGCACTCATGGCCTAATGGTTAGAGAGTCTGACTTGTGAACCAGAAGTCTCAGGTTCTAGTTGATAGTCTGGTTGATAGTCGCATGTTGATTGTTGCCCACTGCTCCGGGTGTGTGTTCATGATTTGCAGCTTGTGTGTTCACTATTTGCTGGATGGGTTAAAGGCAGAGGTCACATTTCTAGGATGGGTGACCGTACATTGACAAATACGCCACTTTCACTTCACTTTATTTGGTAATACAGTTTATCAGAGACTCTTTTGCTTTATGTGGGCAGAGTTAAGATGGTGCCTCAAACATGGCTGGAAAGTACAGCAGTACACAGGCAATAGTGAGAAAGCAGCAGCCATTAGCCCTCTGTGTGCATTGTGACACACACTGTGTCAATCTAATCATACAGGTTGTCTGCTCAGCCTCCCCAGTGATCCGGGACTGCCTTTTGTGGGGACAACCCCTATGTCCAAACAGATGGATTGTGCGCAATTTTGCTATAATAACTGTGCTAGGGCATTATGAGCAGGTACTTGGCAGCCTAGAAGAGATGGCAAAAGGTATATCCAGGGCAGCTTCAACTGGCTATAGCTTATTTAGGCACTTCAGGAAAAGACTGTGTTAAACCTTATACCTGCTTATGTTTGGCCTTCAACAACTTGCACAGCTGTTGTTGGAGAGCTTGAGTGCCTAAACATTTTATGGCAGAAGAAAATCAAGACTGTCTCTGTAGGCTGCAGTAGATTGTGTTTGATTCTGTTTTCAGGGAAAGAGAAATTACAAAAGCTATCTTTGTATGAGAAAGATACAGTATTGGTTGATACAGTATTGGTTAACTCAGTTGAATCAGAGTGTCCTTATGACCAGGGTGGATTCAGGGTGATTCAATAGATGAGTACCCTGAGTTGCATAGAAGTTATCTCTCAGTACTCAGTTGCCCTTCTTGTACTAGAAATACCCCTGTACCAGTGGGGGAGAGGTAGCAGAGGTCATAAGGGGAATGCCAGTGAAGGTGCAGGGGTTGTTTGAGCAAGCTGAGTTCCTTATCCCTGCCAGTGTCCTCATGTGAAGCTAAGAGAAGCATCAGTACATTGCAAAGACTGAAGATGTGGTTAAGGGCTACTATGAGCCAAGACAGCAATGTGCTCAAAGATAGACTGAACAGTCTTAACATTAACAACATATGCCAAGAGTTTGTGGGGCACAGTGATATCAGGAAAATACATTTGGTACTTTTGTTTAGTGCTTAACCTGACATGTAAGTGCTTTAACTTACATACTTAATAATTGTATTAATAACCTAATAATTGTATTTGTTATATAATGTCTTTACATGGGACACTATATCACAATAACAGTCATTACATTTAAAGTTAAGTTCAATATTATTGTATTTTGGTGGCTTGACTGTAAACAACTTAAAAACACTTCAATAAATAAATGGTTTTGACAAGGAATATTTTGGTCAACTTAGCTTTTTCATTGAACCAGAGATAAATTTTGAGATTAGGATAATGGCAGTCTCCATGTTACACTAATAATAGTAAAAAGGCTTTCCTCTGTGTACACATATCCTTACAAGTACAATATTGTCTGTGTTATTTGTGTCTCCTTCAAAAATTGCTCTTGAGAAATTTTGTTTATTGTCCCACCCCCCAACTGTTGGAAGAAATGTATGTCTGTGGGGTTCATTTATTTATGAGGAATATTAATAATTTATATAGATTTCAGGAATATTTAAACTGAATGTTTGAGCGGAAACTTCACAGACGCATTCTGCAAATACCCGAGACGTATATCTTGTAAAAATTGATATAATAAGTGCGTCTCTATTTTGATGTTTATTGCCTTAAAGCAAAATTATGCAAAAAAATCTGTTGATAGCGCTTGAATCCAAAACTTTCTTTCCAGAGAAAAGTTACTGTAACGTGCAACATTCAATTCAATTTTATTTATATAGCGCTTTTTACAATGTTACATTGCTTCAAAGCAGCTTTACACAGAGAAACAAAGAATAAAACACAGAACAAATGTCAGACATGTTAATGGTATTATTGCAAATAATGTGTGGGATGTATAAGACTAATTAGGTATACTAGGTTTATAATATGTTTATGAATAAAGGGTTGACTGAACTGATAAAACCACAAAATTGTTGAGCAAGATATGCGGTATAGCTTACATAGGTATGGCATATAATAGATAACATTTTATGTGACAGGGGTATAAGGGATTTTCAATAGTACCATGAACTACACAACATGCAAAAGTAGCATACATACATACATACATAAAATATATACCATAAAATATTAGACGTTTACAATTTACAAAACCCTAGGCATAATGTTACTAATTGCAGCCATAGCATCACACTGGTGTGACTAAGCAGAGAACAAAATAAAGCTAAAAGTTCTCATGTATATAACGGTAGGTTTACTAAAGAAGTCTATCAAATCCTGATGATCTGTCTTGGGGTCATTTTATCCAGTTCCCCACCATCTGGTCTCTGGGAAGTGTTCCTGGTTATTGCCCTTACCAGTAATTACCCTTACCTGATTAATGCAGCCTAATAATCACTTAAGGGATTTGAGTAATAAATCCATATAACTGTGTTTAGGCAAGATTAAAGAGGTGGGTTTTTAGTCTAGATTTAAAATTACAGAGTGTATCTACTTTCCGGAGAACACTGGGAAGACTATTCCAAAGTTTGGGTGCCAAATACGAGAAGGATCTACCACCAGCACTTGTTTTTATAATTGCTGAGGTACGTTGCACATTTCTGAGGAACACAAACAAAGGAACGGAATTAGGAATATACAAACAAAAATCTTTTATTATAATCCACAAACCAAAACCCAAATACCAAAACCCACAAACTTGACTCAACATAGTACAAGTATAAATACACAAAACAACCACTAACAGACTGAAAAGGAGAACTTAAATAGGGCAGATAAGGAGGGCCAAACAGGTGATGACAATTAACTAATAAGCTCTACACAAGAACAGGAAACTGACCAAATAAGGAAAAACAGGAAGTAAACCAAAACAAAGACCAGGAAAACCAAAAGCACAACAAAACATAAGTCCATAACTGTGACAGTTACACAATATATATACAACATGTTGGTATATTAATGATCTTAATATGTTGATATTGAAAGTCAATAAATATGTTTTATTCCTAACCATATTTAACAGTTTGATCAATTTGTTTGTATTTTATTATTATTACTTCATTGATAGTAGAGAGTGACGAGCATAAACAATAGGAAAATGAAAATAGCAGTGTTGCCAGGATTGGTTGGGTTGGGTTTATTATGTTGGCTTGACAAAGCCAATATATTGTTATTATATTTGAGCTTATTAGTGGTGCTTGTAAAGCAAAGCATCACTATTACTCTCCTAAATACTTTTATTTTTTTCTGGACAAAACCTGTATGTAGCTCTTCCCACACCATTTGCATAGACTTATGAACAAGGTCAAATCAAGCGGCTTATTGAGGAGAGGTGTGCTACGACTTTTATTATTTAATAAAAAAATGTGAGAAAGTTGGCAAAAAATTCCATAAACTTACATTGTGATGAACTGATAGTTGCTGGTTGCTGCCACGCCCTAGCAACCAGTTACAGTAAGTGAGAGAAAAGTGAGAGGCATTAGAACATCATAGAGACAAGTGGTGACCTCTTTTGACTGAGACTGGCAAGCAGTCTTTATCACTATGAAAACTGACCAGCTACGCCCTAGCAACCATTTAGAGTAGGGCCAGAAAAACAGATTGTTCTGGAAGATGCTTTAAGAAAGGCTCTAGACGCAGAGTTACCAGAGTATGATATCTACCTGTACATTCACTTGAGGGTCACAATATGTGGAAGCATGTGCACTGACTATTAGAAGGTTTAAATCTCTATTTGTGTGTATATGTGTGTGTGTGTGTAGTCCTGCCTAGTAATGGATCCTTCTGGAAGACTGTCATGTGAGGAACTCCTAGAGCTACCATATTTCCAGGAGGATGGGGGAACATGTTGGGCCAGAGAAACAGAGCGTTCTGGAAGACGCTTCGAGAAAGGCATTAGACGCAGAGTTACTGGGGTACAATATGAACATAAAATAAACAATGTCTATACATAAATCTCACAAAACCTGTCAAGAACATGTCCAGGCCATATAATATTTCACATAAAAAAACAAAATAAATAAGAAAATTATATTTTTTGAACTACAAATATTTTTTGAATTCTAAATGATCTTAATTACATTTAAGCACCCTGTCCCCAGTTTCCATTACTGTAATTGCCCTAGTATTTCACCATATGGTGGATTTTTTACATTTCCATTATATGTATTAAATAATAATACATAAATGACATGTGACCTGGACATGCTTTTAAAATGGTTTGGTGGCTGCTGAATGCAACTTAAATTACTCTACGCTACTTGACTACTTTACTAAAACAGTCACACGTTTTCCAGCCTCAATATTTTCCACAGCTGACCAACAGCAACATCTCACCAGCAACTGAACTGAAGAATAAAAACAGAAACAAACATGATCATCATTTACCCAACATCTGACACCAACGACAATGCAAATGTGTTTGCTAGGGCAGAGGTTTGAGTGTTACTGATAGATTTATTACAAACAAACAATTTTAAGAACAGCAGAAATGCCATTAAAATCATTAACTAATGTTACTTTTATTGTATGAAAACCTGTTCAACCTGTAAAGTTAATACACTTACATTCAAAGGTACAGAGTTACTATAAAGTTGTTTATTAAATGTTTTTGATAAAAATGTATAATTGTCTTTGCCAGTTGCAGTAAATGCATTTATAATGTTACAAATAAGTCAGGACCAGAAAGAATCTAATGTTTTTTTTTGTAGTCTGAATAGTTTTTAAATATGTTGTTCTAAATATGGGAACTGAAACCATAATAAATAAAATTCACAATATTTACATCTTAGCTTTAATTTAAAGTTTACAATACAAATTTTAATAACTTATTTGTTAGACCTAAACTAGGTCTCTTTTATAGTATTGAATATAAATTGTTTTCAACACCAGCCATTAACTAACAGTTGCATATCATTCAACAGAACAACTAAATAAATATATTCATATGCATACATAAACTGCACAGAGACCTTGCTTAAAAGGGACAACTTGGACATAGTTCCTAATGTCAGGTTTTAATCTGGCTGCCCTGGCCGGATCAGAACTTTAAGATTCTGCACAGCTCTTTTCAATGTTGTAATTTTTTCAGACAAATTACATTTATTTAATTTCTCTATGGTAAGCTTTTTTAGACATATTCTATTGCAATATCAAACTGTTCATAGTCTCACTTTAAAAACGCACTATATTGCCAAAAGTATTCGCTCACCCATCCAAATAATTGAATTCAGTTGTTCCAATCACTTCCATGGCCACAGTTGTATTAAATGAAGCACCTAGGCATGCAGACTGCTTCTGCAAACATGCGTGAAAGAATGGGCCGCTCTCAGGAACTCAGTGAATTCCAATGAAGTCCAGTCGTGAAATTTCCTTGCTACTAAATATTCCACAGTCGACTGTCAATGGAATTATAACAAAGTGGAAGCGATTGGGAATGACAACAACTCCGCCACGAATTGGTAGGCCACGTAAAATGACAGAGCGGGGTCAACAAATGCTGAGGCACATAGTGCACAGAGGTCGCCAACTTTCTGCAGAGTTATTCGCTATAGACCTCCGAATGGGTTTCCATGGCTGAGCAGCTGCATCCAAGCCAAACATCACCAAGTGCAATGCAAAGCTTCAGATGCAGTGGTTTAAAGCACGCTGCTACTGGACTCTAGAGCAGTGGAGACGTGTTCTCCGGAGTGATGAATCACACTTCTGGCAATCTGGTTTGGCGGTTGCCAGGAGAACGGTACTTGTCTGACTGCATTGTGCCAGCTGTGAAGTTTGGTGGAGGGGGGATTATGGTGTGGGTTGTTTTTCAATTCAATTTTATTTATATAGCGCTTTTTACAATGTTACATTGCTTCAAAGCATGTGTACATAAAAAACAAAGAATAATAATAAAACACAGAACAAATGTCAGACATGTTCATGGTATTATTGCAAATAATATGTGTGGGATAAGACTAATTACGTATACTAGGCCTATAGTTTGTTTACGAACAAAGAGCTGACTGAACCGATAAAGCCACAAAATTGTTATGCTAAATATATGCTTTCCATCTTACATAAGAATAGCATATAACAGACAACATCTTATGGGACGAGACTATAAGGGATTTGCAATAGTACCATGAACTACACAACATGCTAAAGCAGCATACATACATATATACATAAAATATATGCAGAAAAATATTGGACATTTACAAATCCCTAGGCTAAGTTAGACGTCAGCAGTCTCCCAGCAAGCAAGCCAACAGGGTGACAGTGGCAAGGAACCAAAACTCTGATGATATATAGATGGAGAAAAAACCTTGGGAAAAGCCAGGCTCGACCAGGACCAGTTCTCCTCTGGCATGTTAAAGCTGCAGTTTGTAACTGTTTTAGTTTTTTGTGATGATTTATAGTTAATTATTGATGGAAAACTGATGGTTCCAACTATATTTGATAATATGTCGAGCACTGAGAAATCGTGCCAACAAAAATCGGTGAGGCATAATGTTACTAATTGCAGCCATAACATCACACTGCTGTGCCTAAGCAGGGAACAAAATAAAGCTAAAAGTTATCATGTATATAACGGTAGGTTTACTAAAGAAGTCTATCAAATCCTGATGATTTGTCTCAGGGTCATTTCATCCAGTCCCCCACCATCTGGTCTCAGAGTTTGGATCCAGCTGACTACAGAACCATAGGGAATGAAAGACAGACTTAGTGTGGAGCCAGTACATCTGTTCTTGTGGGAAATGTTCCCGGTTACGGTTTACCTAATTAATGCAGCCTAATATTCCCTTAGGGGATTTGAGTAATAAATCCACATGACTACGTGTAGGCAAGAATAAAGAGGTGGGTCTTTAGTCTAGATTTAAAAAGACAGAGTGTATCTGCCTCCCGGACATCACTGGGAAGACTATTCCAAAGTTTGGGTGCCAAATACGAGAAGGATATACCACCAGCACTTGTTTTTGAAATTCTGGGTACTAACAGTTGGCCAGAACCTT
>JAZGTI010009590.1:0-18648 GCA_036877585.1 Botia kubotai | reverse complement strand
GGTGGTGCCATTTTATTTGGCGAGGGTTGAACCATTATTTTATATCGTATCTGTTCTATTTTTTCTGTAAAGAAATTCATGAAGTCATTGCTATCTTATGATCTGATTGAGTACATTTTTGCAGAATCTGAGCACAGAAAAACATTTGTGCCAGGACTGTGAGCACAAGTTCTTTCTTAATTCATTATATATGCTGTAAATGACCTTACGAACATAATACAGCCTCTCAAATCTACCTTAATATGATTCTCGCTAGTATAAAAACAGGCTTCATTATGGAATAGAATAATGGCTTTCTTCACCTATAAAAAATGTCAAATATGGGTTTAGGAGTATCTGGAGATTAATCTGTAGTTATCACAGTGTAGATCTATAAGTTTGTTAGGCGTATGCAAATAAATGTGTGTGTGTGTGTGGGCATAGAAGTTTTAAAGGACATGCTGTCACTCTCTCTGTGGAGTCTTTAAACATATTCAAGCTGTCACCCCAGCTAATCACCATTGACTACAGGTCTTTATACAAGCTGGCAAACAGACTCTGCCTGTCACAACACTCACTGACACACACACACACAGGCAAATATATGCTTGTGTTTACAGACGGGGAATGTTTTGAAATCAAAGCGACCTTTTGAGTAGTCTCAATAAACTGATGCTGCGGCTGTGAGATATTTGTCAATTTTAACCACTTTGCAAAGTCTAATGTAGGGCTAATTCCGTCTTTTTAAGGTGAAGTGCTCAAATTATAGTTTAAATGAAATGGAAATGCATTGAAGGCTCCCAGAGCAGGGTTATGATGGTTACAACGCCAAAGCGGCCACAGATGATGCACAAAGTTATCTAAAGAATACTGATGACCGCAGTACACAGTCCACACTTACAGTGAATTAGGAAGATTGTGGATTTTGGATGTTTGTTTGGTAAGTAGGGATAGCGTTGTTTACAGGTGGATGTGTACAGGAAGAAAGAATTATGGGGTTCACCATATTATTTACGTTTTTATCCTAGTTTAATATGAAGGCATATGAAAATGTGATAAATGTGACACTCTTGTGCTGCTAGTAAACAAAAATATATATCTTATATAGAGTTGGTTTTGGCATCCGTCATCAAATGCATATACTGTCAAATTTAGTACAGTTATTTCCCTTTGGGTTAAAAGCAATCAAGACAGAATCTCACAACAGCTTTAGCTTCATTAAAAACATCACATTTCAAATCATTGCTGTGAAAAATCAGTTTTAAGACTGTACATCCTGTGATACTGTGCAATAAGTAACCTGACAAGAATTCTTTAATTTTCCAAAATTTGTAAGTTACATTTCTGGAGTAGCATGGCTCTAACTGTTTTGCAAAGAGTTTAATAGCCAATCAGAAACACTTAAACTGAAAGCCAACATCTTAAAATTTAAATCCAATACTGGGCTGTGATTGGACTTTAAATGAGCTAAAACTAATGAACCTTGGCAGGTCTCAAAGGAAAGATCCTTTCTTGTGCAGTCTGTGACATGGATTCAGTCACTGGACTTATGGACTTGTGACCAATAGTTTTTAGGTTTATAAACTTTAATCAATTCACTGAGCACTTCTTTAAGTTCCTGCTCTTATGGGATCTGCTCCCCATGTACGGTTGATCTGATTAACTGAATATGATTTCAAATTAATTAAAGTCCGGGATCAAGAAACCGAAACAGAATCGCTCCCTAATAATCACATCAAGTCACCAAAGAACACGTTTTCATCATCAAACTTCTTAAATTTGTCCAACTGCATTTGTTCCAATCAATTTGCATTTAGGCAAGCGTTTCACAAAACATCCTCAGTCATTTTCACAGTTTCGTGTAATGTTTCCTGATCATCTAGAGACTTCCAACTCTGCAGGACTCCATCCAGCTCTGTTCAACTTTCTGTCCACAGAAGTTACAAAATAATTAAAATGTGCTATAACGTCTTTGTATAAATCTTTTATCGTTTAAAGTGTTTATTCATTGTTTTTTGTGATGTGGTATGGCACAACTTGGTGACTTGGTAGAACATCACTCATTTCTGTCTGTGATTCCCTCTCTCCGCTTGGCCTCGGGTGGCATTGTGTGAGAAAAACACATGATGAATGTGTTCTCCAGACTCAGCGGGCAGAATTAGGTGTTAGCAGCCTCAGGAATACACAGCACACGGAGAGAATGAAAGAGTCTGAACGCTGATGTTTGATCACACAGTCACTGTAGGGATTAATGAGGTTTGATCTGAAACTTGAGGCTTTGCTAGATTGGAAGTGTATGTCTGCGTGTGTGTGAGCGCGTTATATAAGTGTGTGTCGCACAAGCACTTTTTAATCCTCTTCAGAATCAAGAATCTGCCCCGCAGTGGTTTTCCTTCCACCTGTCTGATAATATTCATTCAATGTGTTCACTCTTTTATTTATCTCTCCGTGTCCCATTTTCTCTGTTCTTTCCTTTCTTTAGGTTTTCCCTATGCTCTACCTCTCTCTTTCTCTCTCTCTCTCACACACACACACGCACAGTGTTTTGGCAGTGATGGAGTCATCATCAGCTCTGATGACAGGATCTATGATGAAGAGGATCAGGGTGCTGTCCAGCACCTCAGGGTTGTCAGCTCCAATCCTGTATCTCAAACACACACACACACACACACACACACATTCTATTTTAGATTGGATCTAGATGCTGAGAAGCTCCTACAAGCACAATGGCTTTCGTGCTGATTTATTATAACCTACTTCTAAGCCTAACAAACCTGTTCCAATTATTAGATTTAAAGCAAAATGTGATTAAGTCGTGGGGACCTTCAGATGTCCTTACATGCCAGTTTCTGACAGCATATGAGGACGACATGGGGATATACTATATGAGGACAATAATTTGGCCTGACACGCATACTTTCTAATGATTTATGTTATTATTATATTATTCATGTTGACTTAAACTTCATATCCGCTACCCCAAGTCTAACCACACCTACTGCTTCTTACACAAACACACGGGGTGAGAAATCTTCCTGAGAAATTAATCCCAGAGAGCCAGTCAACAAATCCAAACTTCAGCTTCTGTTTACAGTGTATTGAGAATCTTCCAGAATATCACAATTGATTGCCCATAAGAAGTTTGGTTTCCATGTGCCTCTATTTCCAAAAAACAGATACACCAACAGCAAACAGAGAGTGTGAAACCCTGCAGACATACACCACAGACCAGAGCATTAATAAATCAACAGCAGACACAGAGTGTCATTAAAAGCAACATGTTTTCAGGTCATTTATAACGAAGGCATAATTAGCAAGCATTGATGAACATGTGGCTAAAATCAGCACATGCTAATTATAAAAAATGAACTGGTGGGAACTGAGGCAGCTTTTGGTAATTACTGTCACATGTACATTTTCAGAATGTTTTTGAATCGCTAAGAGTGCAGCCTTCCCCATATGACGCGATATTGATTTGCATATTTGAACAATCCATTATAAATATGTATTATTCATAAGATGGAACGTGTCGTTCCCCGAGTACATTATCTGAAACACACTTGACTGGGCATTTGTGATGTTCGACATGTAATATTTTGAAGAAAAAATATCACAAGCAAATAAATACGCAACTGTATATAATGAATATCATTTGGTTTATTACCGGTTTACTCAACAGAGCTTCTCGTTGGCAGCAAAGTGCCTCTTAATGAGCTGCCCGTGCCTGATCGTCTTCTAAAGCACAAAATCACAAAGACATTTTTGGCTCCGCTGGCTGACTTTGACGGCAGTCTTGATGCACCTGAACGCATCTATTCCTCCCACACATGGACACACCTGTTCACGAATCCATTAGACACAGCGGAAATGTGGGCATGCTGTGTAGGTTCAGTGAACTCGGAGCACAGAAGGCCAAGAAAACTTGAGTCATCAACAACAGTGATCAAATTCCTATAAAAACAATGCTTTTTGTGTTGCTTGTTGAAATTATTTAAAGGAGAATAAGCTAATGCGACACAAACAACTAAACGCTACAGTACATCTACATTTTTAAAACAGAAGTTTACTTAATCCGTTTGTGTTTGAATTACATGAATTATTTTAATTGACATTAACTGAAACTAGTTGGCAGGGAAGTCTTATCTTGTCATCTGAGCTAGTTTGAGCTAGATGGGAAAACTGATAACTTCAAAAAGGATTTTAAATTAAATGTTTATTTTATGCTGAAAGTTTGGTTTGTTGGCAACACTATATTTCGGGTTTTATACAATAAGGCTACGCACACTCGCACAGGGTGGACACATCCAACTTTATGTGCTCGACTAAAAAAATAAATAAAACTAATTTTTCCTGATGCTGCAGCTGTAAAAAAGGATTTTAGCGCTGTCCAAGGGTGCACTGAGGCGCATGATCTCATGCAGAATTTATGTCCATAGCAGCAGAGCCTCAGAATACCTGAAATTTAGCAGTTCACAGTGTCCCTGCATCCACTGTTGTATAAAGTTAAAAATAGTCCCATAGCCATGAGTTCCATGTGTAAAGTGTATGGCCACAATCACCTACCCCTCACAATCTATTCTGCTGAGACTCAGTATAACAAAACGATTTGGGAATTCCCATATGCACAATCAAATCTGAATGTAATAATTAGATTTTAAAACTTTGCTCATGTGTATTACTTCCTGGAATCTATCTGGGCTGTACCACAGTGCAAATATTAAAACAAAAACTGCACAATTACAGCTAAATGCAAATGTGACTTTTAAATATGACCTGCTGTCAACAAGACCCTCATCTCTTCACTTTTGGGCGGAGATGTCCCCTAAAAAAATCAAGCATTAAAAATCTCATTATGTGTCTAATTACTCCAGTAATATTTTTGCCAAACCACTGTGAAAGAATAATGTTCTTATAAATCAGCTGTGTGTGTGTGTGTGTGAGCTGTGCCAGGAAAATTGATTATGGTGTGTCAGATTGTCAGAGAGCTGACTGAAACCACGAGGTTTGAATGAGGTTTGTTTTTCAAACAAACCTCATTCATTTCTCTCCATTTAGTGACCTTTGTATCACTTTCTTGACTGATAACATGATACCTTCACACATATGTTTGTGTATCAGTGCCTCAAATGTTGCTTTGCCTCAGCCTTTATGCTAATAAGCTAAATTTGGTTTAATGATACTGACTGTAAGCAAGCGCTGTCAAATTATAAATAAGGCTTCTCTTTGCCTCGTGAACACTTGCATGCATTAGGGTTTAGCGAAATGAACATATAATTTAATCCGTGGGCATCGCAATTAACATTGAAATCCATTTGCATATCTGCATATACAGTACACGCAAATCCAACTTCTAACACACAAGTCTTCCTGTTTTCTGTTTGACACGAGACACTAATTACCCTCTAATAATTCATCTGTGTTATATTATAATATACTCACAGTTCACAGCAGTATATAGACAATACGTGTCAGCTAACATGAGGCTAACATCTACATAATGGCCCGCTGATGCTTATTATCCAAGCGCTGTGGATACGGTACAGTACACTATCGCATGAACCGTCCCTCAAGAATAAAATACTATAGTCTATTGATTTTTCTTCAACAAGTCCCATGGCGTCAAATACTGCTGATTGGGCAGGAGTCTGGTGCATTACCCCATGCAGACACCAAAGGTGCCCCTTTAGCAATTTAATAGCCCATGGCCAGTAACCCTATTGCTTTCAATGAGAAACCTTTGCTGTCAATACCCTGAGTAATTCCTGATGTTCCAGACCTCTGAAGCAAGCTGTATTTTGTATTGATTACGCATCAATATGTGTGATGGTGCTCCAGGGTGTAATTTACAATTTAACTCACCAGCATTAATTAGTTTAGTTTTATGGTCAGTTGTAAGCTGGTGTGTTCTGTACATCGTGTTGTGTTTTGTCAGGGACAGAGTTCTCCATTTTAATTGGTTGATTAAAAGACAGCATAATTTAGTGCTTCGAACATGGAGTAAATTTAAATGGTGACTGCTGGATATTTCTGATGACAGTTGGTGTTGGTGAGGTTCGTGTTTTAACTAGTCATCCATAAAAGGAAACTAACAAAACAAGATATTGCAACTACCACTGCAGACTGATTAATGTTGCTGAGTTCAAGTTGACCATGTTACCACGCTGCCATACAGATGCTAATCTAAACTTTGGCAGCTAAAGTACATAGTAAGGTGGCGAGACACATACCCAAGCGGCAATATCTGATGCCTAAGTGGTGAAGGTGTTCTGTCCCAAGAAGTATGTTGACAATGTTCAGGCTGTCCTTTCTTTTGAAGAAATGTTTCTTCAGCTGTGAGACCTGAGAACTTTGCCCACAGTAAAGCTGTAACTGAGAAAACTAAAGTGAGTCCTGGGACACAGCGAGCAGCTACCAACACAAAGGT
Organism: Botia kubotai; assembly: GCA_036877585.1. Lineage (NCBI taxonomy): Eukaryota > Metazoa > Chordata > Actinopteri > Cypriniformes > Botiidae > Botia > Botia kubotai. The sequence goes on along the minus strand of JAZGTI010009590.1, from coordinate 12,245 downwards.
TTTGCAAAAAGTACTTCAAAAGAAAACATACTGTGTGTGTGTGTGTGTGTAGATACAATTCAATACAGCAACCAGTATTAGTCCACTATAGTATAAAGAAGGAAGTTGCTTTTAATGTAACATTTTATTATCACATTCCCCCAATCCATTATTATTGTATTTGTCTACAAATAAACTCAAATGAAAACGCATTAATTACTTGCAACTTAATGAAGAAACAAACATATCGCAACTATCGTCGCTCATTCATTGTCTGTTTACATACAGTGTTGTGTTTTACTACAGTAGTGTAAGCAAGTTGTGTGAAGGTTAAAAATGAGATGCGAGAGATTGACATTTGACTATAGGACCCCTCCAGCCATTAACAGCACACTTGGCATAGTAAGTAGATCAGGTCTTCATGGTGAAAATGAAGGTGCTGGTCTTCTTCAGAGCAACACTTCATCATGTAGCTCGCTCATTTCCTCATCAAACACTTCACGCCCAATACCAGAAAAAAATCTAATTACCAGCCCGTGTATGAGCGTTTATGTCGATAAAATATGGAGAGCAAACGTTTAAGGGCAGGGTTCATTATCTGGCGTCCTATATACAGCGAACGCCTATGCATTTATATCAGCTCAACTCGCTACACGAATGCGGTTCATTTAGATTCAATTCGTATTCGCACCTGTGGCAGATTCACTTGCGAGACAGTCTTACAGTAATATATCCTGCGTGAACAGCATTCCTGTTGTCTTCTTGTGTAATAGCTTTGCAGGAGAGAGGTGACACTGAAGTTCAATTATGTTGTGCAACTGAAATGTTTCATAAAAGCCAGATATAACCGGTATGAACTGGAATGAAACTTCATTACACAACACTTCATTAAATAATATTCATCATGTTAGTTAGTTAGTTATGGCAGCATGGTGCTGTTTATCTATGCAGAGTGAGCACATTGCTTTGTTTGTTACTATGGGAAACCACAGTACCAAACCATTTACCATATTTTTACCAATATTTGACTATTATTTATATATGAATCCCAGCATTGCAGAATGAAAACTAATTATCTTCTTTCAAGTGGCATAGATAAACAGATGCATGGATGGATGGATGGATGGATAGACAAACAGATTCTCTCATACTGTGCTTCTGAAACGATATCTGATGTGGTCCATGTTTCCGTTCACTGCGGTCTGTTTTATAGGTTTGTGTTCAGAAGAGCAGAGATGTTTAACAAAATCATTATTCTCACTTACCTATAATATACCTAAATAAAGATCTAAATTCTTTGTGTCAGACAGTAATAAACTCCATCGCTCGAGCTCAGACAGATGGTTTCTCTATAGCCAAGCAGCAGTTACACAAAGGAAACTGCACTGGGTGATTACATGAATTATCCGTGTAAAATGAGAACAGGTATTTGATGTACGCTGTTGTTTGACGTGATAGTCAGCTGTTTTGTTAGAAAGCAGGTGTGTGAGAGTTGTGTGGAGGTTGCTCTGTGGATGTTTTTAAAGGTTGAAAGCAGTGAGTTCTTGTACAGCTGTAAATATGAATGAAGTTAAAAAAACTTCATTTATGTAGCATGTGATAATGTGTTACATAAGCAGTAACATCAAAAAACCTGTCTATTTAATTATTGGATTTTTCCACCTGTAGGAACTTCAAGGTATAATTCAAGGGATAGTTCACTTTTGCCATCATTTACTCACCCTCATGTACTTCCAAACCAATATGACTTCTGTGGAACACAAAAGACGATATTTTCATAAATGTTTCACAAATGTGGATTTGTGTCCATGCTATGGAGAGTCAATGGCTGCCACTGTTATTTACTTCAAAATATCTTCTGCTGTGGTCCTCAGAAGCAAAAAGTCAATACAGATTTGGAAGGATTGTAAGGATTTTTATATTCTGGGTGAACTATCCATTTAATGTCTAAGACACTGATATTTATTCAAACAAGCAGCTTTTAACTTTTTTGTTTATATATAAAGTTCACATTAAAACCGCCGTTTTACTCAAAGGATTTTGCTTAAAATGGCATCTATACAAGATTTTATGGTTTACTCTTGTCTCAGACCATGACAATCATAAAATGCAAGAAGGAAAATCCATCATAAAAACATGAACTATTTTTAAAATGATGCTAATCTTAACAACCATAAAACCTTTATTGCGTGGCAGTAACTTTTTTACTCTGGATCGTTTCTAGTCAAGCTGTAATTTTAATGTAGAACGTGTGATAATATCATTTCGTTTTATGTATTTAGGATGCATAAAACGCCTGTCGGACATTGACCTCAGCAAGACAAAGGTGCCTGGCATTTCATTCGAAAATTATAACATGTCACTTCCATTACAGAATGCCATTATTAAACACAAGACAAAAATGTGGTGAAAAAGGTCTAGGACAAAAATGAATTCACCTGTGATGGATAAAGAACCGCTGTTCTGTATTTGTTAGTAGCAGACTAACTAATTGGTGGGTTTGAAAAGTGCGTTTTAAGGGAGTCTAATATCCACAGGAGCAAAAGTGCCCATGTATGCGTAACTAAAGAAACACCTTCTTATTTGCTCTATCTGCAATACATCTACACATCTGTATCTGTCTCTCTCTTAGTTTCCTCTGAGGGCTTGTGTAATTGGCCCATGAATGAACTTCCCTCTGTGCTTTCTGAGACAGGTCGTATTCTGATGAACGTGTGATTCTACATTAAACCCAAGAGATCCTGCTATCATTCCAATCTGGCTCATTAAACTATGCATGTGTTAATGCCGTGCATTCAAAAGGCAGAGTTTTGCATCACAGCAGCCTGCTGTACATTCTAACATGGCGAAAGTCAATACAATTATAATGCCACACGGGACTTCACTTAATCAATTCATTAAGAGTTGTAGAGATTGATCAAATGTAGTTTTTGTCTTCATGCAGGGGCTGGAACAAGGTCAAACAGGATGGGACCTTTTGACGGCTATATTTAGAATCAGAATGTATTGCTGCAGGAAAACAATCATTACAGTAATATGCGATATAGGAAAACAAACACATGATGTAAAGATGACAAGCGTGTCATAGTTGTATGTGGTAGAAAATGGCAGAAGGTTAAGATGTACAGTATAGTACAGTACAGTAGTACAGTATAGGAAATGTACCTGGAGAGAGAGCTTGAACCTGGGGGCATGGCTTTCTCGGAGAGGTAAGCAAGCATGCTGCAGGCGTACAAGCTTGCTGTAGGGAATTACAGATGAGGGTGCTCTCATATCTGCTGTAAATACAGCGATGAAGAGTGGCTGTCTGTTTGGTGTCTAGCGAGACAATTTGTCCCTGTTTTTGTATTGTGGTTGCTTAGTTCCACCAGTAATGCACTTTTATGCCCCTGTTTGCTAATGTATCTTTACCGGCCTAGAACAGGACATAGCAGGAGTTTGAAACAGTCAGGGTTAGTGATGGCATCATCTAGACTAATGCTGGGAACAATTTATCTTTTTGCAAATGGCTTACAGTAGAACACAAATGGTATGAGTATCGGTTCTTTCAACTGTCTGTTTTATTCCGCCTTTGCAAAATACCCCAAATTTACACTTTACACAAATACAGCTGTGTGACTGTATATACTGAGAACAACAAGCTCAAACTGTCAGCCTAATGATGAAACACAGCAATCAGATCTGTGTACAACCATAACCATCACGCTCCCTTAGGAGACATTTTAAAGAGCTACGTGCTTTGACCGACCCTGTGTGTGCTGCAGAAACCCATTTGCATCCCTTTAAGACAGAGCACAGATGTTGGAAACGCACCTGAAGCAAACATCAATCAGTGTTAAGTGGATCATCTGCCCACTATCTCAACACCCAATCTTTTTCACATTGCACAGCATCTTATCCTGCATACTGTAATGCGTAATAGACTGCGCACGACACAGAGCTGTTGGCATATTTACTGCCAACCGATCGCGCTTCATATGCAAAAACTAGTCTATACTGAGTCTACACCGAAAACAACGTCTGGCATAAAGCAGACATTTGATGTGTTAGGAATTAGCATGTCTAACTCATGCTACACGTCTTAAAAAGCATCAAAACACACAGTTACTTAAATTTGTGTTAATTCTTTGCATTTACAGCCGTTTGTACAAAATATGGAATTTCACACTTGTTTAGCTGAAGAACATGCAAACATCCAGAGTAACAGTTCAAGGAAATATACTGAGCAGCGAGTATGCAAATGAGTTGCTAAACCGCTGAATTACTGGACTGACTGAAACAGTAACTGTAAAATTCAGTAAATACGATCATATTGTATTTAATGAATACTAAATGTATTCATTAAATCTCACGAGGTGAGTTTTACACTTTGTCATGCCAAACTGACCGTAGCATATTAAAGCATATTAAAAATATTGTGCCACAGGAAATGTTTAGGAAGCTACTGTAGTGCTTTTTGGTATCATACCGCACCGCTTATACTGCTAGTGCTGATGTTACAAGTAGGAAAACCATTGCCCCCTTTTTCAAAGGCTATAAGAATCAGAGTCATTACACTTTACTGCCCCAGTTTCAAACTTCTCAGAAATTCCCCTGAGATCCTCCATCCTGCCCTTTATCTCTGCCTCCTGGTCCAACAGACAGTCTCACAGTTAGCCTTCTACCCAGCTATATCACTGCTATGGCAGAAAGAGACAGAAAATATACTGCGAGACATCAGTATCTCCCACTGTATAACATGCAATTGTTGCAAGCACAGGATGAGTGGCTATCACAGCAGTTGTATAAAGGGTAGAGCTCATATCACTTTAATATTGTACCATTACGTGCCAATTTCACTGAATGAGAAATGCACTACAAAGATGAGGAGGCATGAACGACATTTTCCTGCAAATGAGTTCAAATTATTCAGGATGGTGTTCATTATTGTAACTTTGAAATTGTGCTGGAGAATGAGACAATTATCTGAGCGTTCATGATTCAGATCTTAAAGGTGTGAAGTACAAAGTTTGACTCAGGAATACAAGTGCATCAGATGTGTGATTATTTGTTTACCAAAATAAAGGCATTTCAATCTGATTTACAAATGCTTCACTTCCTTCCCTAATTGCAAAACAAATTTTCTGTAATGACGCTCAAAAATCACACCGGCGTGAAGGAAAGGTAAAACAGAACATACTGTTCTAGTAAACAAATATTTTTAATTACTCATTGTAATTACCAAAAATATTTACAGTGTTCCCAAGTTTGCAAAATGATGACATTATTTTTCAATTCATGGGAAAATTTAAGATTATTATAAATAGTTCGTTCAATTAAGTGAAAGCTCTACTCTTAATTATTAATTTCATAAAGTTTTGTCAATTTTTGTTGGTTTATTAAAAAGGGTTAGGGTCAGAAAATTATAAATTGGCAATTATATTGGCAATTTTTATTTTTCTTGTCTTCGCTTGTGAAGGACTTTCTTTTGCTAACCTTATTTTTGAAAAGCTTTGGGAATTTTTTTTTGTACTACCGTGTTCACTGAATATGCAAGAAGTTTCTGTAACAAAACAGAAAGACGAAACCTTTACCAAACACTATGTAAATGCTCAGCACTTTATCAGCAAGTGGATTTTTTGGGATGGCAAAGCGGTTTTGTGACTTTCTTTTCTCCGTGGAGAAAATAAATCTGCCATATGTGACCTCCATTTGTCTTCTGATGTGAGCCAATGACAAGATGAAGAAGGTTCTGTCCCTGTTCGCTGCACAGGTCAATCTCCACAATCACCACAGGACCATCAAACGTCTTCAAGAAATAGAAGAGAGATGGAGGAAGTTCTCTGAAGTATGAAATATTGATCACAGTGACAAAAAAAATCAAACCATTGTGCTTACACTGAACATGTAATAACACACAGGAGACACAGTATTTCATCTTTACTTACGTTTCTGCAGAACATTTCCTGAAGGACTGTTTGCACACAAAAAGAGAGAGAAACAAGAGGGAGAGAGTTGCCCCTGTCAAAATATGACAGTTACATGGACTGTTTCTCATTACAATTTATGATCTAAATTGTACCGAGTCATCAAAACGTATGTCAGTCTATTTCCACCATCATTACGAACCTCTGTTGTCCCACCACCTGCTGTGATAGCTTGAAGATATATTGTCTTGCAGCAGAGGCGGGTCGTTGCTATTGGAATGAGTTATGGATGATTGATAGATCATCTATAACTCATTCCAACGTTACAACTCGGGTGAGTTGCAACGTTACAACCTCACTGAGAATCTTCTCAACACTGATGATGAAGCAGCGCTAAGACAGCCATACAGTCGCACGGCTGGTTCACATCGGTAAAATGGCTGTTTTAGCCATATGCAACACAACCTATTTTAAATATAACTATTGACTAAAAAATAATTATTCGCTGATAACTGTGGATGGTCGCGTTTAAAGTCAGTCAGATGGTTTCTTCCTATCTTTGTGGGCAGCTTGGTTAAAATATGCCGCAAAGTAGACCAGACGATTCCAGTATTTAACATGGTACACAAGTTGTAATTGTAATTTAATATTGTAAATGGAATTTAATGTTACCAAGTTGTAACAAACTTATTCGCTGCAGGAGACGAGGTTAACTTTCCTAACGTTCCTAATTTTGTGTTTAACTTTTTCCTTTTAAATAGCAAAGACAGGCTGTTGTTATTATATGGATCTCCTTTACCTCCCAGCCATTTTAAGTTCAAGATTGTGATCATTATGCACCATCAAATTGTTAGCCAGCAAAACCACTATTCACTCATCCATCATTTTATCATCCGTTTACAAGTCAGTGTTTCTAGAAGATAAGTGCTATAAACATCAATCAGAGTAACAAGCTTTATTGTGCTTGGAAACCATTTACTAGATGTCTGAACAAAATGGCTTATTGTCAATACCTGCGTCATCTTGTTTTATCAAAGTCATTATGCGATCTGGTCAACGTTTCTCTATAACTTCCGGTGGTTGTTCTTCAAACAAACTGAAATGAAAGAAGTCATTTAGTTCTTTTCAAACTTTTCGCTCTGTTCTAACACCTTGGCTGTGCACACTGAATCGGTCAAGGTTGACAGATATCCTGCTGGTCCTTTAAAGTGTGACATTCCACAGACCCCAAACCTGGATGTGAATCAGCCTGGCAGTCAAGTATTTTGGCTGTGCCTCTCATACAGTAGATGAGAAAACAATGTCAGTTTTATAAAGGTGACGGAGATTGTTGGCACATTTCTGTACATCTGTTTCAGCCAAACGGATATTCCACGTTGCAGAAAAATAATCTTTGGTACCTTTTTGTTTTTTCGACAATTCTGTCACGATAAATCCAGCAGACCGTGAAAAAGATGGTATTGTAGGAACCACGTGAATTAAAAGTGCATTCTTTTAACCTGGAACATAATACGGGTATTCCCCAATGCATCTTATTTGTGCTCTCTCATGTCAATAGACCAGCTCGTTGCGAGTGGACTGAGCAAATGCAGATCAAACAAGGCTTCCTCTCTGTATGGTATAAACAGTCTTTCCACCCCTACTGAGCCCTGGAAAGCTGCTCTGTGTCAGTTCAAATATTAGTGGCACAGCAGGATAACAGAGACATGTGTAGATCTTAGGAATGCACATAAACAAGCGCACACCCACGCGTTAGCTTTCTATGCTTTGTGGGGACTTTCCACAGACCTAATGACAATTATACTATATAAGCTGCATATTCTATTCCCCAATCCTCACCCTACCCCTAAACCTAACCCTTACAGAAACCTTTATGCATTTTTTAATTTACAAAAAAGCATCCTTTAGTAGTCTTATAATCAGTTTCTCCCTTTTAGGGACCACAATGTAGGTGTGTGTAATTTTTACCATCCTTGTGAGGACATCTGGTTCCCACAATGGTAGGCAAACAAGAACACACACACAAGCCCATTTTGTTTTAGCACAGCTTACAAGTGGGTGATGGGTCTTAAGCATGACATACTGATATCATAGGAATAATTGTAGGAACAAATTACATCTATAATTTATCAAATAATGTGTGGCTTTAAATTGCTTCAAGTTTTTTTTTCTATGTAAATGATTGAAGTGAATGTGACAGGCATCTCATCAGAGTAATCTTACATGTTTTACTCTGTTTATTCTGCTTCTCTGTGAATAAAATTATGCCCGTATGTTTTTGATATTGTGTTTTTTGGCTATTATTCTCACAGATACAAATCTCTGAATGTTTGACAGGCTGAACTTTAGGCAAGCAAAGGCAGTCCAAAAATGTTTTTCTTGTTAATGCCTCTTGTATAACAGCAAATGATTTGCGATATGCTTAGCAGAGCATTTTCGTGAATTTTACAGTCAATTCAGAGTGAACACGGAGAATAACTGTTTTGCACACATTTTAAACTATTAGGTTCTGTTGTGCAGGTTTTAATTGCAATGCATCAAATCACTGAAATTATTACTCCATATTTCTAGCAATAAGTAACACACTAAATAGATATTCACAAGCAGAATTGTTTATTCTACTTTTTTATGCCTGGGAAATTATTTGTACTTATTACTTTTCGAATGGACAGAAATTTGTAAATTCTATTGTAATAATGACTATTCTGGGTTGAAGTCAAAAAACTTCCTATGCTATAATAGTTTACGTTAGGATTCGTAAAGTCTGGGGCTTGGTGACAGAAATGTATGAAATGTATCTTCATGTATTTTTGAGTTGCATAGATTTATGGAGAGTAAGACAATCTTTTCAGTTGTTTGTTATCTTTATTTTATCCTTCCATATGGTGATTATGCATCTGTGCAGATTTATTGAGGATTACAGCTAGAAACAAGAAACAAGCAGACACTATTTTCATTTGAATCTAAATGTAAATCTAAAAACGTAGGTTTGATCCAGATAACAAACTTAATTTTCGTCGTCATATATAAAAATTAAAGGGTTATATAACGAACCATTTCTGCATTCGTGTTTTCCTATTCCAGCCATTTCCAGCCATTTAGTGACTTAATGTTTTTAGATAACGTTTTACATTCAAAAATAAAAAATCATTTAAAGGCTTTTTAAGGTTTTCATGTTAGACATAATATCGGTCCTGCCAATGCATGTTCAGACAGCGACACACGAATGTCTCTGTATCTTATTAAATAACAGGGGAATGAGAAAGAGAAAATCTGTTCTTTCTCTTTTACCTGACAGGAATTTTGACATGCCTTCTCGTGACATGTGAGCAGTACAGTCATCTCATCATGTAGCTAAAAAATGGAGCCATGACACCAGTGCGACACTAAAATTTCCCCAATGCAATTTAACATATTTTTAGAAGTTCTATAAAATGAATGGTTTAAATCATTAATAAATAAACATTCTGAAATTAACTAGGAAACGCGTACGAATCAAGAATGAAACGAGACTGTCCTTTGTTTGGCTATAATGATGTAATATTTTACATCAGAACCGACAACCAAATCCCACGGCATCTTTTCGCTCGGCAATAAACACAAGCGCTGCTTTCATTTCAATGGATGTTCTCTTGTGAAATCCTCTTTCCTCGACCCCGATAACAGCTCAACTGCCAGATTAAGCAAAATTACAAGCCTCGGTAGAATCAGGTCAATAAGGTTTCAATTAGTTTTTGGAAACCTATATTGGAATAAGTAAAACATATATATGCTAGATATTTGTCCATGTATCTGACAATTTATTTTCATTTGATTTTACCAACAGATAAGTGAACTCAATACGCCTCAATACGCCTCAACTCAATAGGCTGGATGTAGTGTAAATGCATACATAAACACTGAGTATTCGGATAGTTTATTCTCCATCTAATTTGGCCTGGATTTCTACAAGGAAGTGAAGTTTGTGTCATTGAATGTGTTCGTATTGATCTGCATTTGAATCCAGTTTTCTTTAGTCCAGCCAGTAGTTATAGTTTCTAATCACAAATCGTATTGATGATGGTCTTTATTGTATAAGGTCAAATACCATTTAACTTCCTGTCAGTTTCCTCTAATCTTTATTGTATTACACCCCCCACCCCCATTCCATTCTCTAATCCTTTCCTATGTTTACTCGTTTTACTCATCCCTTTTTCTTTTCCTCCTTCCACTTTGCGATGTTGAAGAATATGGAAGGACATTGCACTGTTCAGCATTCTCTCTGAAAGCGCTGCCATGCGCAGCTGTGGTTCACTAATCCTCAAAGTGGGGCATGAAAGCCAGCACAGAGGACTCTTCAGCCCAAGCAACAATTAAAAATGACCTCTTACACCAATTAATTAATCTGTGGCTATGGTGTAAAACAATGAATTTGTGTACAGTGTTTTGAAATAAAGCTTTAACAGATCTGCTTCTGAAACGCTTTCTCCTTTTCAAAAATGGCATAATGGTTTTGGCTATTCAGCTAATGGAAAGAATTGTACTCTCCAAGCAACTGAAAAAGAGAAATCGTAATGGGACAGATGTTTGTTTGCCAGAGTAAAAACTGCAGAAAGGCCTTAAATTAATTGTGCTGAGCATCCCACAATTCCTGCAGTCCACATTCTGAGCGATCTCTGTCTCTCTCTCCTACTGTTATTCAATCACCCCTTCAAGCCCCTGGGAGTGTGGAATGTGCCTTTAAGTGTGTTTCCCTCTTTTATGCCTTCTCGGTCTGTTCTCATGAGGACAGAGTTGCACCAGCAGTCACACAATCCTATTGAATTGCACAGTCAGAAGATAACAAGCACTGTCCTCAGAGAGCATCAGCAAGAGGCTGGTGATGGTACTAAGAGATAATCCTCCTAATTCTTAAAACAGAATTCTGGATTTAAAATCTGGATTTTTGGACCTCACAACATCAGCATTGGAAATAAAGAGCAGCCATTTTTATAAGCTCAGAGGTGTTGTTTGTGTTTTCTGGTATTTTAAGTGAAAAGCACACTAAACACAAAATAGAGCTCAAGGCACATGTGTGAGTATAATGACCAAAATGTACAAACGCAAACGAATAGATTGTGCCGTTGCTGTGATTGATGTTCTGGTGGTAAATTGTGACACACAGTTTTGAGGACGTTCTTTAGCAATAGTTTAGATTTAGCAAATCAAAGAAATGGTGTAGGAGGAGAGCCTACAAAGTTTGTGGTGTCTCCATGAATTATCATCTCTGACACCCAAACTGTTTAAGGGCACAAATAATCAAGAAGAAAATGAGAGTAAAAACAACAGGGCTACAGGAGGACTCTTAAATAATACATTCTTCTCAAACATTTGCTTACCAAAGTAACCGACTGCAAAGTGCATCTATTGCGCAAGTGGGTACTTTGTGCTCGATAAGTCAAGCATTAACGCTAAACCACAAGTGCCAATATGAACTCTAAAATGGAGGCAAACATAGTCAATACTGTTCCAGCTCTGCAGTCTGTGAAGACTAAACATTGGCTGGGTTTCTTTTTTGTATTAACAAATTCATCATGTGCTAGTGGCTCTCTTTAACGTTTATTATATCTGACACAACCGCAGTGAAAACTGCCATCAGGTGGTCTGCCAACAGTGGGACCCCAAGGGTCTACTAGTGTTTGTGTGTTTTTCCCTGCTCCCTCATATTCCGTTCCCCACGGTTTTTTATTTTTCTTTATATAAACTTCCCCAAAGGAGATGTAATAGAATATCCTCTGGAGATTTTTAAAGTTACGCTCGACCGAAGCGATACAAATGCGAGTTCTTGCCGTCGTACGCGTGAACACACCCCGTACACCGAACGCAATCCCAGATCTCAGCAAGCCCATCAATACAAGTACCTCCAGAACAGACATCTGCTCTGTCAAGGTCCTCTTTTCTCAACACGGGCTCAGCGAGGGTCTACTGTGCAGCTATAAGGTGTCAGTCTGAGAACCAGTTAATGTGGGGAGAGGGAAAATTAGAGGTGGTGATGCGGGAGGGAAGGGTCTCCACTCTCCAGGGTCTCCTGCCTGCAGGCAGTCCATTCAGAGCGAGATTAGAGACGCTCTCTTCCAGCATTCCTTCTGAAACACTTCGGAATTAATGTGCACGACGGGAGCATGTTCCATTTCAATGACGTTTGTGGGATAAAAGGACATACATGAGAGCACAGACACGTAGCACATTTGTGTATTTTACGCACCATTTAATTTTATTAAAGAGATTATTACACTCAGGCGTAAAACAGAATTTAAGAGTCATCTCCCAGTGCAATTATCTCATTCACACAATTCAGACGCGAGGCTAACCCCGCTTTTGTGTACATTGAGACGGTGTATT
>JAZGTI010009589.1:0-18649 GCA_036877585.1 Botia kubotai | reverse complement strand
ACAGGATAGCGTGCAGCTCTTGCCTTTATAGTCCACATAATTGTGTTCAGGTGGTATACAGGAAGTATTCAGAACCAGGTACGGGTTCATGGGAAACGTAGTTCAAAAAGGCATTAATATTCGGGCTAGGGCTCCCGCTGACGACCAGCTGCGAACTTCTCCGTATCAGTAACAGTGTATCAACATCTAAAGGTCTAAAATTCATTCTGTTTCAGTTTTTAATCTAAATCTACATACAAATAAAGGTTAAACCAGTAGTATTCTCTGTAATAATGTACCAAATGGCCTAAAAGAGTCATGTGGACAGTCATTGAACAATGTGTTCAAGGATTAACAAGTTCCAGACATGCATTGAAGCAATAAATAATATTGAGCTATATGGCTGTCTAGCGGATACGGCTATCCAAAAGGCTATCTTATAGTATCTTATCTTACAATGTTCTTACAATGCGTTCTGATGCTAGAAACAGAATGAACAGTACAAGGTTTTTTTTTTTATCTGAACATAAGAGCATTAGGGATCAGTCAGGTGTCTGCAAAACATGTGTGTTTTCAGTTGTTTCTTAAAGGTTATGATGGTCTCAGCAGATGGGGTGGAGGCTGGAAGCTCATTCCACCAGGAAGAAACAAAATAGTTTGTCATATATATGTCTTATAAATGTCTTAGAGAGCAATCTGGTACCTGATTTTCTTGATGTTGTCAGCAAGCGTTTCCTTTAATAATTGAATGAAATGAATTCATTTTTGGCCTTGATGAGACCAGCCTTCACATTATATTAATTTACATTTACATTAAGACATTTAGCAGATGCTTTTATCCAAAGTGACTTACATGTTGAGAAAAACAAGGTGATTCAAAATAGATTTAAAATATTACGCTCTGTATAAGTTACAGAGTTACCATGTCACAAATTTCAAACAAAAAACTAACATGTTGAGGGAGAGATAAAAAAGGAGTTAGAGATTAAGTTTTTTTAAATATGGGGGAAAAATTAACATATTCATATCAAGTATAGATGGAAGAGGTTTTTTTATCTGTTATCTGTTGAATATTGTAAAAGATGCGGCTGACCGAACAGAGTTTGGATTATTATTCCACCAACAGGTAATTATAAAGGTGAATGAGCGGGAGAGTGATTTTTATCCCTCTGAAGAAAGTGCCGCTTATTCGCTGACTGCAGGGTTTTGAGTTAAGATGTGTAGGAGGGCATGAAAGTATGTCATGCTGACCCAGTGGCCATTTTAAATGCAAGCAGTACTGCCTTGAATTTGATTCATGCAGCAACTGTCAGTAAGTGAAAAGAGATGAGAAGAGATGTGATTTGTGCTGTTTAGAGTTCCTGAAAAACAAGTCCGGCTGCTGCATTCTAAGAAGTAATTAGTTTGATTTGCTTCTTGGAAGATCGGCTAACAGATTATTGCAGTAGTGTGATCTAGAAATTAAAAGGAGACAGGACATGGAGTTGGGTTGCATGCTCAGTGATATGTTTTATAGTGCTTGATTGCATTAGTCTGAGGTTTTAGCAGAGTGGGGTCAGGAGAGAGGGTGCATAGGTTATGCCTGAATGAAATTGGTGGAGGTTTAGGTGTAGTGCATGTGGGAAGGTGGATATTGAATATAATGAAAAAAATGAGCTGAAATATAAAGAAGAGAAATATGAACTATCTGTGGTGCAGATATGTGTAAAAATTAGGTCAATCTGGTTTCCAGATTTCTGAGTTCCTGTGGTGGTGAGGCAAGGGTTGAAAGAGGTGAGGAGAGCTTGGAAGTCTGCAGCACAGGGCTTCTCCAGGTGGTTTTAAACTATAAATCTAGGGTCTAATATTTTGATATAAGGTCTAATTTGTTAATAATTGCACTTGGAGAGACATTAAGCTTTCACTGCTTCATGCGGGTGGTAGATGCTTTTCATACTTTGCATCTAAACTCTGGAACACAGCATTGTCCGGGAGGCAGATACACTCCCATCTGATCCCCATCTGTTTAATCCAGCATACGCATAGTCCTATGGTTTTATGACTTAAATCCCCTAAAGGATAGTTAGGCTGCATTAATTAGGTAAACCGGAACCAGTGACACTTCTTAACTAAACAGATGTACAGGTTCTACTCGAAGTCTGTCTGTCTTTTAGTTTTCCAGGGCCCTGTAGTCAGCAGGATCCGGACCTTATCCAGACTAGATGGTGGGGAGACATAATGGAATGACACCTAAGATAGATTGATCCAGCTAAAGTTCGACCTAACACCTCCCAGTTCCAGTTCAGCTATATGCTCAAAAATATGTGATGGACATCTTTATTATTTTTAATAAAAATAATTATTTATTATTACTTTATTATTCTTCCTATTATCTATTTACCAATTTAGCTCCAGCTTAGTTAGATTCTACAACAAGTTGTATTCCCTGCCTAGTCATAGCAGTGTGATGTTATAGCTGCAATTAATATCACCGTCTCTGTTTGTAACATTTCTCAGTGTCTGACATTTGTCAATAAATCAGACCCAATAGTTTTAAATCAACATAAAATTATAAATCATTATTATAAGATCTTAATTTTGAACCCAGAAAGTTTTAGCAGGCTGTCTGGATACCTTACCTTTTTATAAAGATAGGTATGAGCCTTTACATTTAATGATGGGTATCTATGATGTGCATCCATCTCTTTAAATGGTTCAAATGTGTTGTAGTTATCATTGGTTCAGTCAAGTTTATATTCACAAACCGATTACAATCTTAGTGTTACAAATTCATTTAACTACATTTAATGTACATTTTATAATGAAAAATAAAATCTGCAATAATAAAATGTATTCTGTTTACATTTGATATGTATTTAATTTCTTTCTTAATTTCCTTCTGTGTTTTTCTGTTTATTTTATGTAAAGCTGCTTTGAAACAATGCAACATTGTGTAAAAGGGCTATATAAATAAATCTGAATTGAATTTATAATTAATGTATCACTTTACACTATCTCTTTCTCATGCCAACATAAACAAAATACCTTAAACAAAATATATTTTATATATTTTTCAAAATAATATTTTATAATAACATCTGGCTGAATGTACATTATTTCAATTATCTTAATAGGCTGAATTTATTGTGTTGCATTTTATACAGTAGCTGCATTGGATCATTAAAATCACAAATTTATTCCCTGCAACACAATAAGTTCAAGTTCAGTTAAGTAACATTTAGTGTATTTCACTCTAAAGTTCCATTGACTAAATACAAAATTCTTACAAAAGTCTTCATTGCAAAGAAGGTTTATTCAAGAATAACAGAAAAGAAAAAACAATGTGATTTAGTTCCATTAATAGACTATAGAATTATAGAATTTATTGAATTGTTTGAATTAGATTAATCGTTTTTATGTTATTTCATATAGATATAACTATATAATAGAAGTGTTCACGTGATACCAAGTCTATTTTACTTTAATTAGGCAAATGTTTAAATACAAAGAAATTTCTTTTAATAAATATTTCCTTTTCACATGCAGAACGTTTTCTGAAGTGCTGGATTAATACGGCTAACAGGTTGTCTTAAAGACCCATTGTGATTGCTGCAGAGTGGTGGTAATCTGATGATCTGCGTTTTCTGACTGCATTTTCAGTGTTGCATGACTGAATATGACAGACAAACAAGAAAATACATTTAATATTTACATGTTATACAAGTTTATACAATGCAAACATTGAATGTGAAGTATACCATTAAATACATTTTGCTGGTAATTAATTGTTCAGACTTGCCTGTGCACATCTGCCACTCTGCACCAAGCAGAAATTAACCTGACAGTGCAAGAAGATGCGTTCAGAGATTCCTGTGAAGGTGAACATCCTGAAGGAGAAACGGCTTGTTGTGCCAATACCATTCTCGAGAACGTTCACTGTACCATCTTCCAAGTTGGGGCATCTAGAAAAGTAGGTTTATACATTATTTTACTAAATAAATTTGTATAGTAGTATTCACTTGTATGTAAAATATAAGAAAAGTTAACCATGTTCAGTAGACAATGAAAATTTGCTACTAACTCGTTAATAATCAAATCCCAGCGAATGTGATAGTCAGAATCATTAACAGGTGTGGTCCAGCAGTTGTCCAAAACTGTTGCAATCTGATCTCTATCCACTTCTTTCACCTCAACAGCCGCATACATTTGCTGGTTCACCTGCACTTCCACCTCCCCAGTATATGGGCTGGTAAACTCTTCATCTTGGTACAGAATCATATGAATCTTGTGTGTGCCCTGGCCAGGAAGGTTAACACTTACCACACTGTGGAGCAAAATATAAAAACTAAATTACTAAATTCAATTTCATCCTATCTTCAATAAATTGGAAAAAAGGGTAAAAACAGTGGCATAAATCTTTTTACTTTGCTTTTTGTATCTCCAAACTTTTCAGAAACAACATAGCATCACACCAATTTTATATCAGTGTAAATTCTGACGGACCAACAGAGTCTGTTCACTTTTGAGAAAATACAAAAGAACAACAAAATGATATGCCCACTCTAAAGTGTTTGCAATTGAGGCATCTGTTATTACAACAACACACCTCAACCTGCTCTTAGAAAACTCCCGCACATAGAAATGCCAGGTATGACTGAGAGCTGAAGGTGTGTTGGTACCCTGGTGTGATTATCACACACTGGGTGTGGTGTTGCCATGCCCACTTTGGTACTCGATTTTATAGATGGTTTTTGGTAATGCGGGAACCGCCAAACTTAACTGACAGAGAACAAGAATAAGATATGCTTGGGGCTTTCGTTTTCTTCACAGTCAAGAAATGCTGGGTGCAGTCCTCAACAATGTTGTCAAAAAGCCTTCCCTGGGAGATGAGCAGATTGAGAAAGCAAATCTCAGCTTCATACAAAGTTGAGCCACAGGTGTTGCTCTTGGACCATCAAAGTGGACCCTTCAATCCTCAGCACACACCATAACTTTAATTATCCACAGGGTGAGGTTGGTTGCATTGTTCAATTTCAGTATAAGCCCTCAGTCCGATCCTCATACAGGTCTTTAAGAACCTTGGCCTGATAGACTTGTAGGATGGCCATGGCGTGCAGGGCAGAGGCCTGTGCTTTGTAAGCATTTGCCACTAATCACAAAGTGAATTTACAAGGCTTGGGAGGGAGCCTGATTAGTTCCTGCAGGTGGCTGTGCTATGTGAGTATAGGTGCTCTGCATGTATGCTATCTGCAATAGCATGTTCTACATTGGGAAGCTCAACACATCACTTAGCCACCTTCCCATCAAGGGTAGTCAGGATGGAAAAGCCTGCAAAGCATGTACTTGCTTTGCAAGTTACTTTTTTTGTTAGAACGGCACCTCCCACTACTTAATGAGCCTTGCATGCACCTTTGTGAGCCAGAAGTGAGCCCAGAAACAAATCGTCCAGCCCCCGAGAGCTCAGGATGGGGTAGACTGCCCAGGGTAACTGGCTACTAACTTAGCTTCTTCTTCATCCTAAAAAAAAACAAAGCCAGATAGACCCCCATAGCCATGCCCAAATTCTCTGCTTGCTAAAGAAAGAAAAGAGCCATGACAGTAGTGTTCTCACTTGCCACTGTCACCTGTCACTACATCAAAACAATGGAGCAAACATTATAGATGTGGTAAAAAATACATTAAATTATTGAAAACATTAAATAAAGCAAAATCATAATAATACATTAGTTTCAAATCTGTAGCAAAAGAAACAATTACACTTCAGTGACATTTCTGCTTCTTTTGAGAAAAGCTTATAGTCCAATGCCAATAATGTTAAATGCCATGTAGTTAAGCTAATATAGGGATGGAAAATATGGCCCCTGGAGGTATGTTGCTACAGTCCCACCCATTTGTAGCATTTTGGCGTACAGCATGCAGACTTTCCAGAATATTGATTGGCAAGTACTGGCAGATTACTATTCTGTAAATCTTACAAATGTGAATGTGAACGTGACATGAACATGTAGTAATGTGTTGGCCAAGTATGGTGACCCACACTCAGAATTTGTCTTCTGCATTTAGTCCATTCAGTAAGTGCACTCACTAAGTGGAGTAGTGAGTTGTGAACACACACCCTGCAAATCGTGAACACACAGGCAACACTGCAGTTTCAAGGGGGCAACTAAGGGTAATAAGCACCTCAGTTGTTTCCTACAAGTACATCTCACTAACTGTTACAACTGTTCCACATGACAAATGACAGAGTGTGTAAAGCTTTTAACCACATTATTAAAAATTTGGAAAATGACCAAAATCACAGTCGTGCTTTATGTATTTAGTTACTGAAATTAGCAAACAGTTCATTAATTTACCTATAAAGACTAGTATGTGAAAACCAAACAGCTAGTGTGTATTCACTATGTTTTTGATTCCTACCTCTGTTCAGCATGGATGCTCATTGGCACAGACAGGGTCCGGATTAGTGGGTACGCACATAAAAATGTAATATTCAGCCAGCCTTCTCTTGTAATCACACCCTGGTTATTGAATAGCCTTTTAGACTGAATGGAGTTCTGGTAGATGAAGTGCGTGTGGTTCGTCTGTAAGGACATTACAGAACATTAAAGTTAAAGCTAAAGCACAATTTACTAATCACAGAACTGTATATATTGATGTCTTTATTAGCATGGTAAAACACTAATGGTAATAGCATTACCGTCAAAGTGGTACCACAGATTTGGCTTTCATTGTCAAAATTAAACACAACTCTGCCATCCTCTAGAGTTCCAGTGCAGTTAGGGTCATTTAGTTGTAGAGTATCAGCAGGAAAACCAGATTCAAAGAGCTGGCAACGAGATAGAGATATGCTGCCTGTGCTGCTGGTACAAGATTCCACAGAATCTAAGCAGATAGAGAATTTGATTAAATATAACTTGTATTAACATTTGTAGTTATCAATGCAAGTTATCTGTTTCTCATTCTTTTTGATTATGCAACGTTCAGATATTTAGTGTTTCTTGTGAAGCAAAGCATCACTATTACTCTCTTGCATCATCATCAACTTTTTCTGGGCAAAACTTTGGTACGTAACTCTTCCCACACTGTTTGTCGTAGACCCATAAATGAGGTGTCAAATTGACCGGCTTATTGAGGAGAGGTGTGCTATGACTTTTGTAAGCGTTCATGTGTACTATTATATACTTTTAGGGTGTACAAAAAAGTGGACAAAACTTTCCTTACACTTAACACTGGGATGAATTTTGTGAGGTTATAGCTCCACTCAGAATGTCATAGGGACTAGGTGGGCTCATATCGCTCTGCTTAGCAAGCGGTAACAAATGGTGATGTTTCAACTTCATAGCCACACCCTGGCAACCAGTTACAGTATCCTAGCACCCGCCCCATAGACTTCCATTGAAAAAATTCCATAGACATAACATTGGGCAGATAGCTGTGAAGTCATAGTCTGAATCAGAATGTTGTAAAGAGTTGGGGGTGGGTTCATATCGCTCAGCTTAATAAGCAGCAACAAATGGTAAGGTTTCAACTTCATAGCCACGCCCTAGCAGTTACAGTTACAGAACCCTAACAGTTACAGTTACAGTACCCTAGCAACCACCCTTTTATTTAAAAAGGTGAGAGGCAACAGAACATCATAGAGACAAAAGGGTGGCCTCTTTTAACTCAGAATGGTAAGCAGTCTTTAATTAATAATATGGAAACTTTCCAGTTACGCCCTAGCAACCATTTAGAGCACCCCAGCAACCAACATGTATTAGCTATATCTCAGCATTATTAATTATTAATAATATAATTTTAATATAATATTAATAATATTTTTTTTATTAACCCTTTTAATGAAAAAATAAACAAATGGCAAACAGTACCAAAGTTTGTAGAAGTGGAACTTGGTCCTTCTAAGCAACCACAGCCATAGACACCATCTCTGCTTTGGCAAACCTCGTTTTCGATGCAGCCCAAAGTATCACAAACTAAAAAGAAAAAAAAATTTGTGTAATTAAAAACAAAACATTTTAGTATAGTAGTGCTATAGTACTATTACAGTTTATAAAATGTGGCAACCATGTCATAACAAAAAAAAAAAACTTTTTACTACAAATGAGAGAAAGATCAACATATAATGCTGGCTGTTCATTGTAAACAACTACTACCAATGTGACATTACTCCAAACTACTTACATATTTTAAAGCAGTTAATGCATGTTAATTAATAATAATTTAAAAGAAATAACATTACCATCATGAACATGGAAAATAAAGAAACCAGTAATATTGACATTGCTTTTAAATGCCAGTTCAGAAGCATTCTGAATGGGTATAGTGAAAGATTTTGCAGAGTCCACCGTGTCATAGCCAACCTGCACAAAAAGTATGTGTAATTTATAAAAGTAAAAATGAAATTAAAACCAAAATTATTTTAATAAAATTAAAACTTTGTGTTTTACCACCACGCTTTGGCTTGTTTTTGAAATTTTATCATAGCTGAATAGAATGAACGAGTGACTTTCATCGGAAACTAATACCACTTGGAAAGTAGCCACCTTCAAAACATCAACAGACAGCATTCAGAACCTTCCAAATAAAAACACAGTGCATTCATTGATAATCAAAGATTAGGTCTTACCCCTTCACCAGAATAGAACGGCACATTGTCCCAGGTAGCCACAAAGGCTGACGTAGCAGTAAAAGGTTTGATAAGGTTAGGGAACAGTTCATTGACAATTGCAGTAAGTTGTTCCAGTATAGCACTGTTTGTATCTTCTCTATAGGAGATTGTGCCACCATTTGTATTATCAAGATCAGTCCACAGAGGAGAAATTATGTCTTTCCCAGAACTCTGATAAGGCTCATAGTCAGTCAGTGACTCTGAAAAGGTAAGCTGACCATTGTTGTTCACCTAAATATCAGGACAACAAAATTACAACAAAGTTGAGGAAATTTATCTTAAATAAAAACAAAAATGGATTAATAGAAAAAAAATCAAATATGAAGTTCACAAATACAGAACCCTTTTGATAAAGATCTACTATTTTCAAAATATTGTTTATTTTGTGCATAAAAATTTGAAACTAAAATAGACAAATATAATGCTTACAAAGATTGTATTGTATGTGTGTCCAAAGTATTTAAAAGGATGCTGCAAGGAAATGACTTCGGAGCCTCCATCATCGTCAACAGGGTTTACTGTGTCTCCATTACCAAAGGGCAAAAATGTAGGTGGTGCTAGAAAAGTTGTGAATGACTTTTTATTTGCACTTCATATTTACACAAATGTAAAAACACAAATATGTAAACTAGGGATATTGATACAAGCTTCCCTTTAATATTAAGAATAGAAATTGTAAAATGAATTGTCTTCAACGGGTTTGTGTCCATGCCGTTTGAGATGCATATTATTATAGATTATACAGCCTATTATATTTATATTAAATATTTTTTAAATTTGCATACCTGCTTCAGTTATTTCACCTGTTGAAGAAAAAATGGAGAGAAGTTAGTTTTAAACTGTATTACTAAATATAAATTTTTAATATTAGGTTGTACTTCTTGACTCACTTGCAAGAAGAAACAGCAGTGCTGAAACATATAACAAGCTAGGTTTCCCCATCCTTTCTCAATCTGTCAGTGTGATCTGTAAAAGACAAAAATCAATATTTACCTGCAAACACTAAATTGTCTGGTTTGGTTAAGGAAACTATGCATTTTACCAAAATGTCCTGTGGAAATTGATATTGTGGTTGTTAATTCTCTCCTTCAAACTGTAAAGCAAATGATCTTCACTGTCTGTATTTATACAAAACCGTTTTGGGTGGGATTTCCAAGCTGCTACTATGAGTAATCCTACACCATTATATATTTTGATATCTGTGGGTGAGAAAAACATTGCAAATATTTAATGTGTTGTTATTAATGTGTTTCATTCTGGAGAAACCTGCCTCACTTGCTTTTGTTTACCATATTCTTTACTATATAATACACTGAATTACTTTTCACACTCAATTAACATGCCATAGCACAAAGAAACAAAAAAAAACTTTCACAATGTTTGCAAATAATGAGAAACCTAATTTGATGATTCACTTACATAACTTACTAACGTCTTTTTCAGAATACCTACAAAGGGCTAATGAGTATAAACTTCTACAAATACAATTTTCAAATTTCAAAGATTTACAGACTGTTGATATATTTATATAACCAGGCATGTAACTTTTTTTACAGTGTCCTGTCATTTTCGACCCATAGCTACATGTTTAGATCTCAGACCTCTGAATCAGTTTCCATTGAAAAGGGAGTTGTCAAATAGCAACAGACAACAAATGAAAAGGCTCAATAGCTTTTTACAGGTCTGGGTGGTGCAACAAGTTTTATTAATTGTGACTGTTATTGTGATACACAAGGTAGACAACAGGATACATTTAACTGAATGTTATTGCACTTACACATCTGCTGTATGTCTCAGCACCACAGTGATCTTCACATGGGCATCAACTATGTGGTATGCCACACATCAGGTGTTTTGGTCACACCTCTCCTGAAGTATGTGTTTGTATGTGCGTTTGTATGTGCGAGTCAGATGACCCCTCCCTATTTTACCTCAGGACATCAGCTATAGAATTTCACCTGGAATCATCATCTAACTTATTTTATGGCTTTGCAGATGAACCCAAGCATAGACAGTAGTTAAACACAAAAGATCTTTAAAAAGATCAGCAAGTTAGAACTCAGAAAAATGCTACAAACAGAGAGCTCAAACAACTAATCAAACTGGAACAAATCTACAGGTGGAAAATCCAATACAAACAAGTATCAGGATTAACAAAGAAAAACTTTTCTAAATTGAATCAAGACTAAAAATTAAACAGGACATAACTGGATTTGACTGGACTAAAATCTTCTATAGCAAGGCAACAAAAGACAGCAAACAAGCACAGGACAGCGAATTTTTAGTCAATAAAATAGCTATTGACATATATACGTCTATAGCTTGACATATCTAAAAAGATGTATATATTTCATAGAAATAACCAAACACTAAGATATATAATTTTACTTTTTCTCTTTTTTTGTGGCTGCTACTGCATAAAAGCTGCTTGAAGATACTTCATCATGACTTTGTTAAGAATGTGTGTGTAATATTTGTAAAAGCTTTTGCTCACCCTTTATTAATGTTTGTGATACACAGGAGGCTGGAGTGCAATAATGGGTTTAATAAATCCATGTAAAAACAATACATACAGAGAATGAGAAACATGGATCTAAGGAACAATGAACACTTGACAAAAGTGTCTAATCAGGGGAAACAAGACACAGGTGAGAACAGTCAGGGAAGGGCAAAAGAATGCAGCCGTGGCCTAATGGTTAGAGAGTCGGACTTGTAACCCAAAGGTTGCAGGTTCGAGTCTCAGGTCCAGCAGAGATTGTAGGTGGAGATTGTGAATTACCAGCGCTCTCTCCACCCTCAATACCACGACTGAGGTGAGACCCTTGAGCAAGGCACCGAACCCCCAACTGCTTCCCGGGCGCCGCAGCAATGGCTGCCCACTGCTCCGGGTGTGTGTTCACGGTGTGTGTGTGTTCACTACTGTGTGTGTGCGCACTTGGATGGGTTAAATGCAGAGCACAATTTCCGAATATGGGTCACCATACTTGGCCTCACGTCCTTTCCTTATGTAATGAGAGCAAGACCCAGCTGTAGGTAAAGTAACAAACATATTACATTTGTTTATTTGGCACACACTTTTATTTAAGGTATTCACTTTATCAGTATACATGTTTCCTGAGAATTTAACCCACAACATTTGCACTGCTAATGCAATTCTCTTCTTATTGAGCTACAGGAACACTATAACATATTACTGTGAGAGATCACAGTCGACAAAGGCCCTAACTGCCATAGTGGAGAAACGTAGGCTACATTGAGATTGGATTTTAGTGGGCTAACATAAACAAATGCCCAGTGCCATCAAATAAACATACTAGGACAGTGTACGACACACTTATTTACATGGCCAGACTGGAAAGAAGAGGACATTTTGATTAGTCTAAAGTTTGCTCTATTTAAAAAAAAAACCCTTTACTCTCACCCTAAGGTTCAGACACTCATTTTAAGACTCAGGCAAGGATGACCATAAATTCCTTAAGACCTCCAGATGCTGCATACAAATTTACTGACCATGCAACAGCAACAGCTAAAACAAAGTAAAACTTTTCCATTCTCACACTTTAAATGGAAAATACAGTTGCAACACACTCATTTAAAATGGCTTTGTTTGTGTAAGGAAAACCTGTGTAAACCTAATTACATTAATGTATGTATTAATGAAAACTCCATTAAGAAAACTCCATTAATAGACATTTTCTATGCCTAGGTGCAAACAATCTCAGGCTGACCCTGTGCTTCCAATGCTTAAAGATTACTGGTCTGAAATTTTTAATACTGGTAAAACTAACATTGCTCCTCAATCCCTTAACTACCTTGGTTGGTCTCCCCCAGTTTTGATTATACCTTACCACATTGTTATTACCACATTGCTGACCAGATGCATCATTCTCCTTAAATGGAACAGTGACTCCCCCCAAAACATGAGGGCAGTGGCGGTTCTACATTGAATTGCGCCCCGGGCGAGACTCCCTCCCGGCGCCCTCTGACAACTAACCCTCCCAACCCCCCCCAACCCCCCCCCACCCCCCGACAACTAACTCCTTCCAGGTGCCCCCCGACCACCTCGCGCCACTTCAGCTTGAGGGGTGTATGCAAGAGTCACGATTATAGTGCCACCAACTGGCAAAAAGAAGTGTATCACAACAAACTTTAAAATATTCAACTTACATTTAGCCAAGTTACTTCAGACTTAGAATAATGTAGAGACATGGCTAATGTGAAGTTCTAAAGGTAGTTGTTAATTGTTGCCATGGTAATGCGTCAAACTGTATTTAGATGTATTAACAAAACTATATACAGAGGTGCTTAACATGGTCTAAATTGCATGAAACACACATATCATAGTGGCCAGACGTTAGGCATGGACAAGACATGGCAATGGTGGGGGAGCTTTGTAGTGACTAAAGTGATGGAGTTTATTTTACAATACAGTCAATACATGACCTACAGTCATCAAACTTACATGTACATGTATTGTTCTCATCAAGCTGGAAAAATTACATTCATTAGCATTCATTACCTCTGCCCAACAGGACGTTGGTAATTTTGGATTGCTAGGGGATTTATTTGCCAAACTTGGAAATTGCGCTTGGAAATTATGTGAAGATGTTAAAGATGCTAAATTACGAAGGGGTTCATAATATCTATAATGGTGCAGCAATGCAGCAATTAATTTATGACAAAAAATGGAAATAGGTGGTGTCTCATTTTCTGCATAGGGTGATTTCTGATGACAAACAGGGTGAGTAAAAAGTAACTAGGCATTAAAAATTGGCCATAGAACTTGTAGTATCACTGCAGTCATGATCGACACAGATGATACTAAATGGGATTTTATATTTCCCGCGTTGATAGTACAGGCATCATCCGCGAGAGGTTCTCAGCAAGACATTGTGCATTCCCCAGTCATTTGAGAAAACCGGTTG
This sequence comes from Botia kubotai, assembly GCA_036877585.1. Taxonomy (NCBI): domain Eukaryota; kingdom Metazoa; phylum Chordata; class Actinopteri; order Cypriniformes; family Botiidae; genus Botia; species Botia kubotai. Next base: position 5,098 of record JAZGTI010009589.1, on the reverse strand, counting down.
ATGCCACCGCTGCTTACGTTGAAATTTAAATATTTGCCTTCATTTTCCTACGTAATAAAGTACATGTACAATTTGTTTAAAAAAATGGTACTAGAAATATGGTACACATTTTTAATGCCTAGTTACTTTTCACCCACCCTGTAGGTATATCTCCTTGTATGCTAAACCCTGCTAGTATGCCTCACTTATAACCTTSWATATTTGTGATTTGACTGCAGATATTTTGTTTTTTGATATTTTGCTTGTATTCACGTTTTTTTAATATTTCATGGGTTAATATACTTCAAATTATCATGTTACTTTAAATGTTCCTTTTCTAATTTCCTACATTTAAAATGCCCCTTTCCTAATTTCTTAAGTACTTATTATTTGCCCTCAAATGCACCCAGTTATAAGTCCTGAGATTTCAGTTCATCTATCTTTGCCTCCTTCTGCACACTATTCTTCCTGCGCACCCAAACTCTCCCTGGAACCATTTGGATCCATATGCAGCACTTTATTACAGAATGGTTAAAAACAGGCAAATGGTCAAACAACAGTAAACAGAGGAATAAGGGCAAGGCAAAAATTCAAAACGAGAAAACAGGCAGAGGTCAGGGCAGGCAGTAAACAATCGTAATCCAGTCCAAAGCAAAAGTCAAAAGGCAGGCAGCAAGCAATTACAAACGATACACAAACAAGACTAAACCAGGTAAACAATCGGAAAGAACGCTCTGAATTGATTGATGGGGCAAAACAAGACATTGCACTATATATATAATAATAGGAAGTCCAGGGTTTAAATAGCCAGGCTGATTGGCAACAGGTGGCAAACAGAAAATTATCAGCCCTAGGTACAGGGAACATGGGAGTTGTAGTCCAAAACTGAATTAGTGTTCCGGTGACGGCTCCCTCTGGCGGCTAGGAGGAGGCGGAGCGGAGGCTCCCACCCAGGAGATAATTTGGAAGAAGGCATCCGCCACACTCTTCTCAGAGATGGTGGGGAGGGCCACTGCTTCTGAGTATCGTGTTGCATAATCGACCATGACTAATGCAAAGCAATGCCCTCTTGCTGACCGTTCCAATGGCCTGACAAGGTCCATACCAATTCTTTTAAAGGGGACCTCGATTAATGGTAGAGGGTGCAATGGCGATTTTGGGGTGGCTGGTGGATTAACTAACTGACATTCGCGACATGCTGACATCCCTGTGAATGCCCGCCCAATAGAACCGGGGCATGAGACAGTTAAGTGTTTTATCCTGTCCTAAATGCCCAGCCATTGGGCATTTGATGGATGGAAATTTCCTCGTCCTGTTGGTCTGGCAAGAACAATTGTCGACAGTCTTCCCGGAGCTTCTGGGCAAAGGTGAAGGGGTGGCCACACTCCTGGAGGGTCAGCGATCTAAACCGCTGGCTGATGTTGTTGGGGGCTGTGGCCCACCCGCTGCAGGGCAGGCTTTTTGAGATGTTTATATGTGAGGTGACTCTGTACTGGTAGCTGTCGAGCGTGGGCTAGACCTCTCCTGATAACAGTGGGATTAATCACACCACACACGGGTCCTTGGGCCAACAGCATAACAGCTGGCTGTCCTTGTTGGCGTTAAGGTTGTCGAACCTAGCTGGACTGTGAAATTGTGTAGGGCAGTAGGGTGACCTGGAAAGACAAGAAGTTTGGTCTTGGCTAGGTTGTAGGTGGTGTTTTGTCATACAAACCGAGATGTCTTCCAGACAGACTGATATGCATGCTGCTACTGTGTGATCATCAGGGTGGAAGAAGAGGCAGATCTGGGTGTCGTCAGCATAGCAGGGATATAAGGAGCTGTGTAATTTTGAAGGTTTGACACCCTGAAAAATCTATCAGAGGGGTAGGACTGAAACCACTGGAGTGCAGTTCCTTGGATCCCCAGCAAGAACAGGGTGGTAAGAAGGATCTGGTGATTGACTGTGTCAAAGGCTGCAGACAGACTGTACTCAAGGCTTCGGTGACAGACAGACACAGTCTCAGTGGAGTGGTTGTCGAGCTTGTGGGCTTTTTAAGCAGAAGAGTAAACCAAAGCTTGCTTAAATGTGGTGGGGAAGGTGCATAATATACCGTTAAACGTAATATGCCGTATTTGATACAGCTGATACAGCCTATTTGATACAGCTGAGGAGTCAATCCTTACCACTGTTCGCAGTGTCCAGCTAGACCAAGATCTTTCAGACATTCAAGTTCAGAGGTTGTTGGGTCTCATGGCATCAGTAGCCAATGTTTTTCCATTGGGTGTACTGTACATTAGGACCATTTCAGTTGTGGCTCAAAGGCAGGGGGTTTCATCCCTGAAAAAACACCTGTCAGGGGTGGTAAGGATAACGTACTGTGAGCTTTAAACCTTTCTTGAAAGGCTCAATATTCATGGAAGGCCTCTATATGTGGAAAAGACCCCAGTTTCTTTGGTTCTTCTCCTGGGACTATTTCTATCACAGGATTCTTACACCTCTCTCATTGGCTGGGGTGCAGTTCTCGATGGCCATCCAGCGTGTGGGAGGGCCTTCATCTTTCCTGAGGTATAAATTGCCTGGAAATGAGGGTTGTGGTCAACATAGTGGTGATCTCGATGATCAAAGCTGTTCTACACCCCGTGCTGGAATCCTTTACAAAGGTGCCTTTGATGACTGGTGGCCTAATCATACTTTAGGCCTTTTATCCTGTGCTTCATGATTCAGACATTGCTTTAGGCTATGAGGCGTGGGATATGGCTTCACCTCTATGAGTCAGGGCCCACTCCAAAAGAAGCGTAACATCATCGAAAGCACATTCTAGGGTTATATCCTTGAGTGATGTTTGTGCTGTAGCAGGCTGGTCCTCACACATTCTCCCAAACATTCCCCCCACACATTCGTCAAGTTTTATAGTTTAGACATGGGGTCAACCACAGACACTGGGTTGACTTTCTTCTTACATGTACAGTCATTTGTGCCAGTGCTACACAGGTTATGGGGTGGGCATCCTCTTCAATGTGGCATAGTTGGTCTACATTTCTGACTGTTCTTCTTGTGGAGGCTTCTTAGTGGTGCATGTTTAGTTACTTTGGAACACCCCTGAAGTGGAATGCTGTGATCATTGGTTGCACATAGCAAGGGCTTAAATATCTGGCCAAACCGAGCTAGGTCTGTAAATCTGTTACCCTTCTTCAATAGAACTACTTCAGTCAAAGTCCTTTTATTGTTCTGTGTTAAGCTGTGTCAATGAGGTGGAGGTTTTTTTTTAGTTGGAGAATTTGGTATAGACGAAACTGACGAACACATCTAGGAAGGTTACTCAAAGTTTGGGGGCCAAGTAGAAAAAGAATGACTGCCTTTTGAATGATTGCACATTACACAGGTGATAAAGAGTTCAACATTTCCACATAGCATGATTCAGACAATAAACGAGAAGAGCAACTCCAGCTGAGAATATATATAAATTTATACACATTTTACTAGTGGTTGGTAATGCAATAATAGTAATGTAATATTAGTTCCTTAGACACTGAACTTTTTTTGTTTTACACACTTCCTGTTGCCTGTTAGTGGTGTCATGACTATGACCCACAATAGTCATATCAATGTCATCATCCCACAACATCAAACATATTTCCCAAATTTGATGTATATCACTCAATGCATGCAGTAGATATAGAAAACTTTCTGTTTTCGCCATGAATTTTTTGCAACATTAGGATATCAAAAATACACACACTTTTAGGGCTTGGGCCTTAATTAAGGCAGCAAACAGCATTTTTTCGGCCCTTGCACCTGTGCCATGGACACACACTGACTTTCACAAAACAGTAAATGGGGATAACATTCCATTATGCAGGTATATAAAAAATACTTTTTTTATATATATGTGCCACGTGTCCTGCTACTAGCTGGTGACACTATGACCATAACGGATTACTGGCATGGAGATATCTTCAGGCCAGGGTTCTTATCAAACATTAAGTTTGGGGCAGATTGTACATTGCATGTTTCAGTTAGAACAACCACCTGTCCAGCCAAGGTTTCTTCAGCCAAAGGTCTTTTGATTACACTGACCAAATATGATATCTAGGAGGAGTTTATTAAAGCCTGGAAATGGCAAAATTTGAACAAAATCAAAAATAAAATTTAAAATAGCTGACTTGCTTTTGGGTTTAGGTTTTTGCTGTAAAAGACTTGTTTATAGGTATTGAGATGTTACAGAACACATAGTGTGTCTATGTTTGTGGCTTTTCACCAGTTGAAAGCAGAGAACAGAATTATATGTCTGTTAACAAATCCATCTCTGCACTGTGATTGTAAGAATGACAAACAATATGCGCTACTCTACACTGCACAAAACTCAGCATTTGAACTGTAAATAGCAAATATTTTAATAAATAATAAACAATACATATAGGCTCAGATTCAGAAGATTCGTGACATGCTAGCCAGATTGTCCTAGCAAAGTTAAGTTCCCTGCTAAAGAGAGCAAGTTATTTGCCAGTTGAGGAAAGTCAATTGCCCATTTGGGAGATCAAGTCATCCTTGTGGTGAGGAAAGTCAGTTGCCCACTGAGGAGAGTGAGTCATTCGCTGAGTAAGAAAAGTCAATCCTCTCTAAGGAAAGAGAGTCATCCTCTGGATAAGAAAAGTCAGATCCCTGCTGAGGAGAGCGAGTCATTACAACAGCCTAAATGATCATAATGCACCACATATTTATAACCTATTTTTAACTGCATTAATTATAGGATTCAACTGTTTGATTCAAAGATTAAGTATTTCAAATTTTAATATAAATAAGTATTTAAATATTGTCACGGGTGAAGAATCACGCGACACGGCAAGCTGTGAACAAAATCCCCGGAGGGCGTGTTTATTTACAGGTAGGTGTGTGAGGTGTGGTGCGTAGCAGCCGGTGCGGCCGGTGAGGCTGGTGAGGTGGGTGTGGTTGGCGAGACCGGTGCGTGGCTGCCTGTGTCTCTCTCTCGTGCCCTGGTGCTGGGAGCATGCGTGCCTGTGGCGCTCGTGAAATCGAGGTGCGGTCACTCGCTGCTCTCTGTGAGGGTGGGAGACAAAAACAAATGTTAGTATCGGGTCTAACTTGGTCCGCATCTCTCTCAGCCTTCCTTCTCGC
>JAZGTI010009588.1:0-18649 GCA_036877585.1 Botia kubotai | reverse complement strand
GTCACCATGATAAACGTTCTTAAAGGTGCTTAAATTATTGTCACTTGAAAGGCTGCTATTGTCGACATCAATAACCGTCGAAGGCCATCTTAATTTAAAGGATCCTTGGAGCAGCCTTCATTTTACATCCATCCGTCAGCATGTTTTGATAGATGCTATATTTATATATGGGTATGCTCTCTCTTTCACATTATAAAGTTTGAAAATAGTCCATAAATATAACTGGTCTAATAACTTCATAGTGAGCCAACCTGTAATCCATAAAAATGGTTTAAGTGACTGACAATCATCTTGTGAGAGTTCTAGTAGTACACATGACAGTACAAGCACGCGCTCTAGTGGTACAATCAACCATTTTGTTTTATGGGCATATTCTGTACTTGCAATTATCTCTCATTAGTGCGAAGCTTCCGAGACAAGATATAATGTCCTAGTAATTTACTACGACAACTACTATTAAAAAATAATAGTGACTGCATGTGTGTTTTAAGATGTTTATTTAAAAAATAAAATAGAAAAAAATTACATAAAAATATTGAAGGAAAACAAAAACAATTTCTCCTTCTGACCTCTTGAATGCTGGGCGGCCACGTTGAGGGCTTTCTGTATAAGGATTGACAAGTTAAGGAGAGCTTTTGGCCACTGCGACATAACAGACGTCAGCAAAAAATGGTTACATTTAAAATCCGTCATTGATATTCAATGAGGAGTGTCATACTGTATCTAGGAGTACATCACCAGAAGGGTTTAACCATTACAAAGCGATAAACTTCAAATTATCCAACACATCTCCACAGTTTCACACAGGAAAAGAAGCCATCCATTTGGGCAAGTCATCAATAAGTACACGCTGAGTCCTTACCGGTTGGATCAAAGGGGATGGGATGTCTGACCCACTTTGCAAAAGATGCTGGTTCTATCTAAAAGCAGAAACTGCGTTTAGAATTACATTTGCCCTATTGCATTGACAGGCAGGCGAGAGTTACAAGGACTATCCTGTAGCTCAGTTTAGTTCTTAAGAGTCTCTGTTTCAGGTATGACTTCAACGCTACACACAAATTTGTGGCAAATCAAAGTCATTCTGGACAGAGTGCAGGAGGCATTCCAAGTCTGTTTTTGACAGTTGCCATTAACATGGTTGTAGCGTTACAGCAGTAAATATAGTCAATATAGGTTGATCTCAACTGTGATCCGGCAGAAACAAGGAAACATTAGCGCTGCAGAGAAACTTCAGTCCAAGGCAGCAGCCGAAGTTGGATATTCCAAACAAGAGGTTTGGGGGATTTCATCCCCTTTAAACTTGCATACAGGAGCTAGTTATGTACCTTGATGAGCCAGTTGTTGGATAAACATCTCTCTCCCTCACATACACTTGGGTCTAATGACAGTTACTCCAGTTTTGTATCTTGACAAGATTAGAAGCAGTTGTGAGGAAGATTTAAAACTCCACTTGCATAGTAACAATAATCTGTATGCCTGTCTGAGCTATACAGCTGTAGTGTGCCATATACAAACAGAAAAAAATACAATACAGTACAGGAATAGGTCATTACCAAAAAGGCATATATTAGGAGTAAGTACCTGGCAATAAATGCAAAGATTCCAGAAAGGAATCAAAACAAATTCCCTTTCTCCACTAGTCTGATTTGGGTGCCAGTTTAGAAGTTGAAAAATCCAATTAGGGCACCTTGCATAAAGCTGCACTGATCAGGAGTCTGCTCGCATGTTCATTAGAGCTTCCCTAAAACAATTCCCTCCGTCTTACCTATAGAAATTTAAAAGACACACACATACACACACACACACACGCAAAAAGCGCATTCAGACCGAAGCTATTTCTGAGGCTTCAGCAAATCTGCAGTTGGCTCATTTTTCCCAAACAACACAATCCGGAGGTCTATCATATCTGGATCTACTGCAGATCTAGCATCAGCTTCTAAAAGCCTCAACGACACACAACTACAAATGTAAGGACAAACAAAACAAAAAGCGTGAAATGGCACCACCTATAGGCAAAGAGTGGAAGATCATTCTGCAAGATCTACACTGGCCACTTCAGCTCGGTCATTAACAGATGCAACCTATGCTAAGAGAAAGGGGAGGAGGAAATATAAATTCTTGTTACTCAAAAACAGTTTGACTTTTTAAAACAGACTTTTCCCTTAAGGAGCCTGCCTGACAGGATCTGTAAATGATAAACAAAATTAAAAACATTACAAAAATAAAAACATCTTTACAAAATGAACAAAACTGCTAGATACAGAACACCGTGTTTCCAGAGTAAACGAAAACAATTAAGAAATTATTGCACAACAAACGTAAAGGTTGCGTGATAGTCAATATGGTGGGGACTCTGGAAGCATTTACAGTGCAGGATTTAAAGACGGCAATACACATACACAAAGTGACAATCACCTTAGAAACACATATTCCTTATCCTGAAACAAATAACACTTAAATTCCACTGAATCTCACTCTTCCCACATGTGGAGGGTGTCCCCTTAAGAACACATGAAGACGCATGACACACAAAAAGACGTTTCACCTGTGAACAGGTAGCTGTGGAGTAGATGACCGCAAAACTTCCTGTTCTCGAAGCTTCCTTGGAAGAATTGCACGGGTCCAAAAATTTAAACATGCATGCAGATTCAGTGGTAGATTGAACTACTTAGCACCACCATCAGCACAACTACTGAAGTGGAGCTGGGTCTCAAACGCTGGTCTCTCAGAGCTCACACCATCAGTAAGAGGGCTTAATGAGTTCTCATCATTTAAAGATGAGACCAGAAATGTGGAAGAGGAAGCAAGTGGAGGAAAAGGGTCCAAAGGGGGTGTTGTCTTTATCTGCTGAGACTGGCCGGCAAACTGTCCCTCTTCCTGCGCCGCCAGGTGTTGCGATTGTACTGAATGTGACCTCGGTTGGAAAGAACGGGACTGTGCAATACAGTGGGGTTGTGGAAGCCCTTCAGAGGGTGCTTGGGACCTGTCTGCAGAAAACAGAAAATAGGGCACACCTTAGGGCACCAATAACATTGGATTAAACAAACACTCTATCCTTTAAATGCTATCACAATAAATCAAGTATGTAGATGTCTGGTCCTCATTGTCTACACATGCACCAATCTAAAGTAGCATCGTAATCGCAAGTGATTTGGAACACTCTATAGTTAGTTGCGCTCATGTGAAATACACGGAAGGCTTGTCAAACCTTATTAGCATGTTGTAAGCCTATACATGTGTATAATGCCTTAAAATTCTGTCTTGGAAGGCAGCTAATTAGGTTTTCAAATGGACTGCTAAACTTCAAATATTCAAAATAAAATATTGTAAAATGTGCATGATTTATGAAAATATTTTTCAGTCACAAAAAAAATGTATAGGAATTTGGTTTTTCATATTAGCAGAATTAAAAAAAAGATGTCAAAGCTGGTATGTGCACACAATGTTCAATTATAGTTCGTTTCGCCTAAATTGCTCTCCCTCTACTTACCATTTATAGAATATTTATTTATATAGTAGATACTTCATTCAAACATTGCCGCTTAATAATTCTTCAATATTTGTGGTTATTAGAAACTGTCAAATAACTAAGTTTAAGCCATTAATATTTGCAGGTAATTTTCAACACGAGTTTGACATTGTTATTAGCTCGCTAGATAGAAAACATTTATTGCATTATTACACTGTCACAGTCCCATCTTTTGATAAGCCCTGAATGAGTTAAAAGCATGCTATCTGTACATGTGGGCCTACCTTTGAGTGGTGGTGGGGACTGGATAGAGGGCTGGGGGGAGCTGGGGGAACTGCAGGGGGGGGCATGTGGAGGTATGGAGGTGGTCCATCTGCCATACACACCTGTCTGCCAGGTAAAGTGTGGATTGAAAGATTGCCTGGTATCGACACTCTTGCCTGGTGCAGAAATAAACAGTAAGTTAGATCAAAGATTATGCTAATGAAACCTAACTGTTAAAACATGATCAAACACAAGTCTGTTGTTATTTAAAGTCTAAGATATGTCATTACAGTTTGGCAAAGATCTCTTCACCTGAGTGGCAGGGGGCATGGTGAGCGCTGTCGTGATGCTTGCTTTGCCTGTGCCCATCTGCAGTGTTGGTGGTGGAAGACCTGGTGCCATAATCTGGAGAGGGAAGGGGGCTACAGGTGTAGCAACATACGGTGTGGAGTCAGAGTCCTTAAGGAACAGACAAGGAATGGAAGTCAAATATGTGAGAGCTAATGACAATTAAAGACTTTGAGGTACAGTTCACCCAGAAATTAAATTTGGTGTCTGATTATACACCCTTATGTTGTTTCCAAACTTTTACAAAGAGTAAAAAACACCATAAAAATGGTGACATAACTAACAACTCCTTTTAGCACACAAAAACCTTGTGGTCTCAACACGTGTCCTTAATGTCAAAGCTGACATGATACATTGAGTATTGCTCTATTTGACTTAAAGGCTACGGCAGGGCAAGATCTTCAGTTAAAATCTGTAATTAGTTTGTCATACAAATCTGGTATTTGGCAGATATTTATGTAATAAATCATATAAACAGCATTTATGATGTTATGTGCGTTATATACAATATATTTTTTTTATTATGTACATTTTTGCTGCCACTAGTTCTTGTATGTTGGTTTGGCATGTCATCAACCCGTCTCCTTTCATTTTTATTATATGGAAGAAGAACAGCCAGGATATTTATAAAAATTCAACCTTTGTGCTCCACCAATAAAAACATCATATAGGTTTGGAATGGCACCAGGGTGAGTAAATGACCATTTTTATTTTAGGGTGAACTATCCCTAGGTAGATGAAGATGGAGCATACAATGTCGCTGCCTGAGAGCGAAGACGAGGAGGAGGCAGAGGAGTGCTGCTGAGGGCTGGAGAGGGACATGGGTGAGTCTGCGCTGTGAGGAGACACCGAATCCCTTCGCTGCTGATCCTCCACACCAACACCCAGCAGTGAGCCAGACCCCACCTGCTCCACGGAGTCCTTATGGGGTGGACCTGCATGCAAAGGTTTAGAAAGGTCAGCCAAAATGGGCCACATGCAAACAAGCCATCAGATCACTAAGACAAATTCCAAAAACTAAAGCTAGTCAATAGATTCTACAACTTTTAACCAGTAAAATAAAAATGATGTGACACCTATGAAAATGTTCTTAATACTTTCTTCTGACCACTTCTTAAACACATGGCTGTAACAGGCAAATTTATTATAAGGCAGCTATAAGAACAGACTTGGTTCCATGGCCACTTTTTAAAAGGTCACACTTCATTACCAATCTTCAATCCAATGAAATCCATCAGTCACAGTGAAAATGCTGATAAAGAGCACAAAATAATAAAAATGGGATAAAATACTGTTGAGAAAGATACTTTCTCTCTTATAGACATTCAATTTGTTCCAAAATCTAGTGGTACATTTAATATTGCCTTATTTTTGCAGAATAACTTGATTTAGGTCAAAAATATTGGATTAGCCTCAGAACATGTCAGGAGTGCAGCACACCTGAACTAAGAGAATTAGTAAAGCCCCATTTACATTCTATGAGCGTCAATGCAGAAAACATTCTGTTCGAAAATCACTAGCCCGGTATTCTTAAAACTATTTTGAATTTAGGAACTGTGTTCACATTTAGCCTGTGTAAGCCTTACCTGGGTTACTCTCTGGAATTCGGGAGTTATGTCTGCCCCCCCATTTCTTTATAATCCACTCCCTGTAGTCAATCACTTCCTGTGTGACTTTGATTATGCGTCCCAAAGTGCTGAGGGGAGAAGAACGATCACAAACCCATTTAAGAATATTAAGAAAATATGTACCTGAAAATATGAAAAAACCCATTTAAGAAAATTGTACCTGTCACTGTCTTTATTGGGGTAGGATCGTGCAAGGGGTGAGACTGCGTGACCCAGTATTATATACGCATAGTCAAACGCCTCCTTCACCTGCATGGCCCCGTAAGAGCTTCTGCCCACATCATTACCTGAGGAGTCATTTGCAAAATACAGTTCTTTATGGTAAATGTCAACTTCCATCAAAACACATTAGGCATAAAATTGGAATTCATGCCAAAGCATTAGGTAAAGTTTTGAAAAACAAATAACAGCAAAAGCAACATTCTCATTTCACAAGCAATTCCAAAAACATGTCAGCAACTGTGCATGTCCCAAAATCTAACGTGCCGTCTACCTGTATAGTATTTTAAGGCATTATAGGCACACTCACTGTTGCATCAAAGGGTAGGTAGGTTGTTCCAAAGAGCCGAAGGCAACACTGTTAACTTTAAAAAATTTTGGCCAAATTTTAGGGCAGCACAGCACACACCGATACTAAAATAAAAACCTGTTGGCATCAATTAGTCTACTGTATGCTTATTAAGAGTGTGCCAAAACACAAGACATTCTATTGAAGTTAGAATGCTGCCTCAAAAGGTGGTTGTTCACGTAGGCAGTAGACAGCTCATTAGGTTTTGAAACACAGCTGGTGTATTGTTAGAATAATTTTTGGAGATGTAGTTTGTACCTGGAAGGAGAGGGTCCTCAATGCACAGCATGGATGGTCTGTAGCCATTGCTCATAGCCTTCATAATGTCTTCTTTAGCCATGTAAGCCCCACCATTCTTTATCCTGATACCAGTCTTTAAGTAGTTGAAGTGTCTTCCATACAGCTCGAAGAACTCGATGAGGAGAATCCCAAGGTTCATGTTAGGATTCCTAGCATCAATTCTTGGGTGCAACTATGGGTGTAAGCCAAGAAACGGAGCAAGACAGAACAAAGTCTCTTTATTTGTTTGGCAAAGTCATTTGTGAACTGAATGTGGCCGAGGCAGTTAGACAAAAGTACCAAAATATGCTAGACAAGTAGTAACACATCAGAAAATGGGACAAGAAAATTATTATACAAGTAAAATTATTATTAAAATAAATGATATCTTCATGCATCCATGCTTGATAACTAGCCTGCAGATATTGATAATCTTCAAATGTATGCATTTAGTTGCACCTGCAAGAAGCTGATGACCATCAGGATGAGACTGTAAGAGCTGATTCCTCCTGTGAAGACTTCATTGAGGTCTCGCTGTAGGAGGAACTGTTTCAGCGCGAAAATTAAATAAGGCAGCACGGTATACTTCTGTTGGGGAAGACAGCAAAAAAGTGGTATTTTAGATCAACTGTTCTAGAACTCACACTTCTCACACCTGCTCTTAATCTCTTAATATCAGATTCAGATCTGTGTAATCTCAATCAAGTGCTGAGACAGGCTGCTGTTTACATCTGGTATTAACATGTATCTTCTTCAGAAGTCTTGTGTACTTTCTACATTTTTGGATGGTGGTCAATTTCTTTAAAAGCTGTAACTAGCTTTCAGAGGTCAAAGTTCACTGGCCACATAAATCCCTAAGCCTTGGAGAAGGTGGTTTAAGAGATCTTATCACAATCAGAGCTTAAAGGTGCAGTAATTTTTGGGGAACGCTGTTAAAATTTTAAATCAACACCCAAACAAAAAGTATTTAAAGATTTGCTAGATATCTGTTCTGTGTGTGTGAAAAATATTGTGTTTGCACATAGTCCTGGCTGTGTAAATTAGAGAGAAACTAAAGTGGATCAGACTGATCATCACAACACCATAACACTCTCGTAGCCAATCAGCAATAGGCGATGTATGCATTAACTGTTAGTCCTTGTTTGTGTTGCGTAGTGTGTTTTAAAGACAGCAATAAAAAGAGGGGTGTGTTCGTTTGGGTGCCGATTTCAAATATCAACAACATTTCTCGGAATTCACTTCCTGCATCTTCAAGATCCATTGGACCTTTAGTGCTGCCACGTGTGGACTGCCTGAAAAGGATATTAATACCAGGTGTGAACAGGGTTAAAGAGGAAGACGTGGATTGCAGACACAGCTGTCTTTCGCTGGAGATACTATCCAGCTGCTCAATTCAGAGAGCAGCAAAAACATGTAGATTCTTAAATGTAAAGAAGTTTGTCATGATAACTGTAGATAGGCCAACAAATCTTGCATTCCTCCAACCAAGGATAAGATTACGGTCTTTACCACATGACATTTATGGCTTACATATCTAAAAAGCTAATTGCTGTCAACATGTTCTTGTAGCTACAGATGAGAGCTATGAAGGTGATCTGCTGTCAAAAGGCACACAGCAGGTATGCAGCGGGAAATGAGCTTGGCAGGAGTGTGTTAAACCAGCAGGTCAATTCCTTTACTCATTGAACTGGTTTAAAAGCTTGCTGACAGATGTTAAAACAAGCTGTGTCCTCCTGCCTCTAACAAACAAACATGGTCCCTACTGTATATGACTGGCAGAAAAATCAGCCAACATGGAGCAAATGGATACAAAGAACAAGAAAACAAAAGCAGGATTCAAAAAGGCAAGTGAATAGAGAAACTGTTTCAGGCATAAAATGATATTGGGAAATTGTTTTTAAAGAAATAGCCCAAATATTTGTTGTACCCGTGATAATCGCGCTACGTGCAGTATCACAAAAAGACATCAAGACCCATTGTGATTTAACTTCTCCTAGTTTTGTTTTGGCGGTGTAAGGCAAAGAACATGCCACCACTTGGGATTCAGGAATGGGGCCAATAAAACAAGCATTTAACTTTGAACTTCTGTGCTGAACTTCTGACAGCAACTTAACAGCTATAAGTTGTAGGAGATATGCAAGTAAAGTCAATTGTATGCATATTATAATATGATCTAACTAGTTTTCAACACAGGCCAGTTAAGGATCATTCTTACAATGCAATCTAGACATACGTTACAACTCTGTAATTCACTAATGTTTTATTTACTTGCAAAATTTATTTGCATTTGGCAACTATCTATTTTTTATTTGAATACAAGTATACTTTCCACCCTCAACTAACAAAACAGCATCCAACTGTTCTCAATTTTGAGACTACACACAGACATTTCAAAACACTGCTGTATTTTCAGGTTTCTTTTACCTTCACATATTCTTTGATGAAGCTAGCAGCTTTGATGCCTGTCTCCACATTGAAACTGATGTCAACTTTTACCTCTGTTTCCTGATCTGTCAGTTTAATGATCGGTACCTTCAAAAGATAAAAACGGATTAGAAACTTCTTTTGAAGTGATAACAGAATACTGCACTGCCAGGAAAAATACAAAAAGGTAGAAAAAAGGACAAAAACTAAAGCATTATTGGTGCAAAATGATTTTAAAATGTATTTTTTTGTAAATGAAACCACTAAAGTGGGTTTAGATCAACAGTACAGGGAGAAACACCTACGGTAGCTTTGTCGAGAACTTTGATGGAATAAGGTTCTGCCACACTGTGTTTTCTGAGGGCCTGCTCCAACTGCTGCAGGGGGGGTTTCTCCCATTTCCCAAACACCACCAGGTCAATGTCACTACAGCATTAAGAACACACCAGACTTCAAATGTTTTCATGCAACTCTGATTAAAAATACCTTTCAATTTCTCTTAAGGTAGTTTGATATAATTAGCACTGGCCAGGACACCTAAGAAAAGGTCCAGATAACACAAATCTCCCCATAAAAGCAAAACCATCATACAGCAAAATGGTTTGGCTGACAAATAATCACTACATTCATTCAGTATTTTACATCAGTGTTTAGCCACATACTTTAACTAATACTAACACATACCAGATGAAATTAAGTATTTTAGGCTTTTAGACATGCACGTCATATATATTCATAATGATTATAGAATTTGTGATGAACCTCAACACAGACTGTGAACCACATTTTGAGCAAAAAACAATGTAATCATAACCATAGTTTGGGAGCCATTTTGGTCTATGATGAATTACGCACATAGATGCCATCGTTTTGTAAGTGTGATCTTCCTGTGAATAGGCAAAGCATCATGGCTGCACAACAACAGACCATACGAGCATAAGTTAGCCTAGGAGTGTTATGATCTCTCACTGTTGCGTGTTTACTGCATAGACATGATCAAGCAAGCTTCAGTTAACGTTTATCTAACTTACCTGGTTGGAAGATAGAGTCCAGTGCTAAAGCTGCCAAAAATCTGGACCTAAGTATCGCAAAGAAAAACAGCTATCAGATACACACTCTGTTAAAGCTATTCATCTTATATTGACCTCTAATTTGATAAACTAATAGTCCAAATACACATGCATCAGTTGTTTTGCATGCTTACATCAGCAGTTGGCCATAACTCCTTGATGACAGATTCTATTCTATCCACAACCTCCTGTCTCATAGTGGCCTCCTCAGGACGAGGAGACATGAAATTGTAGAAGTCCATGATCTCCTCATGCAGCCTTGGTTGAAAGGAAAGAAGAAAATTATGCAAATGGCAACTGGTGCAAATTTATATAGCAACTTCTCTACAGCCACAAAACATTGAGAATTGGTTATGTAACTATATATAAACTATAAGCATGTATTTTGAACATGTAGACTTATTGTTGATTGTTGGATCCTTATAGCAAAATGTGTTTGACAAATGTGTCTGCTAAATGAATAAATGTAAATTAACCCCGGAATTAAAACAAATAAACAAACAAAAACACCAAAAGGTTTGTAAGTTGAATGAACCCTGTCCTCCAAAAAATGTTCTATATAGTGATAAATATGAAAGCTGCAGGGCTTTCCCTAACTGGATATAACTAACTTTGTGCCATTTTAAATGCCATTTCCCATTTTAGTATCAGTAAAACATCCATATGATACTTAACAGATTGTATGTAGCACAAAACCATGCTGCCAATCTAGATAGCATTTTGCCCCTATGCCCGCAGAAATGTTGTCTAGACAGACAGCTCAGTTGATTTTGAAACACAGTCATCGCCTCGTTTAGATCTAAATTCCTAAGTGCTGCAACCATCCACCGCAAATATAACAACTTAATGTAACTGACGCGACCCTTCTTACTAGCCTACATTTGCTTACTAAATAAACATCCAAGTGTCCAGTTATAGTTACAAGTCTAAATGTCTTTAAAACACAACAGCAACGCAATTAAATATAAATCGGCGACGCTTCCAAATAACAAAACTGTTAACTGTGTTGTTTTGTAACTAAAACCTATTTGAAAATAAAACGATAGCTTCGTATTAAAAACCGAATCGTAAACTTAGAATCACAGTGGGCGCGCACACGTCCACATTCCACAAGTGACCCAACCCACAGACAGCAACGACTCGACCCCGAACCCAGGACACCCCAGCTAACATGCTACAAGCTACACCCTAGAAAATACGTCAAATAAGGGCCACTGATATTGTATTATGGAAATTAAAGCCACATAAAACAACACTATAAAAACCCTATCTAGACTGCAAGCACAGGACACACACACTGTAACACTCCTGTGATAATCACTAAGCGGTGTTTTTGACGGCAGAAAAATGACACCCGAAGGCCAAATGAGGTCATCTCACCCGTCAACTCCGGGATTATATTTCCTCGTCTTCCACGGCGTGCCCGAGTTGACATAATTGCCATTAGTCCAGTTGGAGAGTAAGTAGTTTATCCCGTAGGTGCTGGCCTTATTGTCGCTTTTCCTCCGTCCCGGATGATGATAGTGATGATAGTGGTTGTGGATCACGGCCGAGTGGGACGGGTGTCGCTTAACGCAGTTCGGTTGTAAACCTTGCTGCTTTTGATCTGGGTGAAAATGCCTTAGATGTGGATGCAGAAGATGATGCTGATGGTTGACATTATTCAGCACGCTCTCGCTGCAACTCATAAACGGGTGACCCTTGTTCATATTTCCAGCGATCAAATTAGGGCTTGTAGTCCTTGATTTAGAGCAGCTGGATGCGGAATCCACCGACGACGAACCGGTGTTCTGAGGCATTTCCCCGTCTCCCGTACCTACCTTCCCCACGTTTCCATTTAGCGTGTGAGTCGCGGAGTTCTGATGCGTGTTCGGTAACGTCGCAAAGCCCGGAATTACAGTGCCGTTGTTTTTAATGTAAGTGCTGTTATTTGCGTTACTCTGATGATGGCTGCTGCAGCCGGATGGAGCAGAGGCAGGGCTGCTGCCTCCACCGCTATTGCAAATACCGGACGCTACATTCTTATAAACGTCACAAGCAGGAGAATTGACGCAGATATTGTGGTGATGCTGGTTATGGTGCTGACCTGTGTTGACTCGTTGAGACGTTTCCCACACGCGCATCCATAAAGCGTTCGCAGGACCTTTCTGTTCCGGCTGAATCCAAGCGACCCTCGGATCCATTCAACTTCTCTTTCTAACAGCCCCCGTCAAGCAAATGAACTCGCGGTTAAGTCTGAGCTCGGACCGAGAGAATCTGTCTGCAAACTAGGTTACACAAAACGATATGGAAATAACGAAATGACAACGCCAGAATCAACAGGAATGAATCAGTGGCCCTTTTCACCCACTAGCTATGAACTGTTGGCTAAACTACACAGTGTTTCCAATATGGCGTATTCCCTTGAACCCCAAAATGTAATACGCATGTGTAGGATTTAAACCATCGGTCTGCACCTATAGGCAGTACACTCCCCCGAGCAGGCGCAATCGTGACATTTTCAGCAACCCCACCCTTTTAAACATCATCAAGTGAGGACAAATATTTTACACCCCCACTCCGTCAATACTACAATAAACTAAAACGCTGTAGGTAAAATCTACGCAGTTGTCTAATGTAGTGCGCTTACTGCGAAAAACCTTTAATGTCATAATCGCAAATACGCACACTAGGTGCAATAGTTTAAATTCAAATATTTACTTAATATATTTTGTATTTGTTTATATTTACAACATCGATATGTATGTGTATTCATCCTTCCATTCTGTGAACAAACTTGTCCTCTTCACGGCCGGGGGTGGGGGACACTGGGGTTTGGAGCCTATCCAAGTGATTCAGGCCACAGGCAGGATACACCCTGAATAGACGGACATTCTATTTCAGGGCAAACATTCACAGACACACAGATTCACATCCACCTTCCCACAGCTAAGGGCAATTTACCATATCTAACCTGCATGTGGTGTAAACAGAAGAGCAAACATTTAAATTAGAGATGAGTCCATTAGGTTTTAAAGAGAAGAATGCAACTGGAATCAATGTCATTCTGATAACGCTACTAAAAACATGCAGACTTTGTCATTTCGAGGCAATGAAAACAATTTGATACTGTTACACTTTTACTGCAAATGATAAGAAGGATTTAAAAACACATTATAGAGCTTGACACCGTTAAACAAAGAATCAAACTGTGTTAAAAAATGAATTTTTGACTATAACCATCATGTACTCAAGAATAAATCTTTGCAGCTATAAGCACCTCCTACAGTGGTTACTAATGAGTGCTTGTGTTAAGAGGGGAAGCCCCTCGCATTAAGAAGATTTAAGTCTTGTGCACTCATGTCAGAGCTGCACTGCTGTCACACTGTCACAGTAGATGCAGCACTGCATGAAAAAGATCCACACAGTGAATTCACAGTGGCACTGCTGGCTTTGCATGCTTCTTCAATCAAAGCCTTAAACCCTTGGTGAGGCTTTTCTGGGTGCTGTAAAAGGTTATAAATGTGTGCCATGTGGTTTGCAGGGGCATTTCATCATTGCTTTGCCTGTAGCTAGGATTATTTCCCAAAAGAACACTCAGACAGATTGCTCACTGCCCTACCAGCACCTTAAATGGCTCAAGACTGACCATGCATGCCTGAGGGGAATACACTAGAACACAGAGTTTTGAGAACTAAAATGTCAATAGATGAAAGTTGTTGGAGTATGTCTGTAGAATCACCAGAGAGCCTGAACTAATAAAAAGATATTTCTATTTGTTTTATAGTCTTTTAATGTTAATTTCAAAGTATTAAGCAGAAAAAATTGGTTAAAGTACAATACACACAACTTTTGACATATTTCATACATGAAATGAGAGCCAACCTGCAGCAAATTAAAAAAGGTCAGCAATGGTAAAGAATGATGTCACAGACAAAGCATACACAAAAACAGCTGCAGCTAATTGTGAACATGGTTCACAAGAGTCTCTGACATTATACTTCTGTTTATCATTTACATTCATTGTATCATTAAAACAACTCACACACACACGTGCACGCGCGCACACACACGCACACACACACGCGCGCGCGCATAAAACATGAAACTGCTGTCCTTATAAGGCATGGCATGCAATTCAAACATCTTTTTTGTCCCCCTCTTGTGATACTTTTGGTTATTGATCTAAATACTTCATTTTGACAGCTTCATGTACTTACCCCATATCGCCTCTACCATCTGCCTGAAAGGTCTCAGTAAACTTTTAACTGCACTCAAAAAATTAATTTAGCTAATTCTAATTTAATTATTTTAAACAACTTAATACAACACAATCTAAACAAAAACTGTCACAACTAAATATCATGGTGTTTAACCAACCAATCTCTATCTGCTTGAATTGAGTTGGGACTATTTTAATGATTGATGTGTTATTAAATAGCATTGGTGATAATTTTTTTCCCAGCATGCTTTGCATGGGACTGGATAATAAGAGTAAATGTTGAAATTAAGTGCTATTTATGTATGTTATTGAGATAAAAGATCTTTAAAATAAAAAAGGTGGTAGCGTTTATTGTTCTGTAATGTTTTGATTTAGAAGAGTTGGTTTGTTATGCATGACTTTTGGAGGTTACCACTGTGGTAAAGAGTACAGGTTTCACTTAGGTCAAGGACAGGTAATTTTGTTCATGTATGTTGTTTTATACAATGTGTAGTAACTGTGCAAATAATAATTAAGCAAGTATTTTCTGGTATTTTCTAGTACAATTTATTAAAAAAAAAAATGATGTTTATTTTTTACACATTTGTCTTACTAAGGCAGTTAAAATTAAAAAACCAACACAAAAAAACGCTTGTACCCAGATTGCCTTATATGGAGTGTGACCGAAATGTGACAGAAGTGCAGTTTAGACTGGTCCATTTATTTTTTAATCCAAGTTTACAGTCTTGAAGAAGCAAATGAGTGATAAATAGTGAAGTAGACTGTTAAGTGGCTGCACCAGTCTGCCTGTTCAAATCTCATCTGATCTCTCAATTGAGACACTACAACATCTGTCATAGTTATGCTGAATTTTATAGTCCCTAAAACAAAGCAAAAGTACTGTGTTGATGAGACTGTGAGATCAGAACACAAATGGCATTAAAGCTTTTCTTGATTTTGGATAGTCCTCAAATTTTGCGAGATACCACCTGTGAAATGAAAGAACACATTCAAAACTATGATATTATGAAAACAAATATTTATGTCTGAATTTATTATGTCTGAATTATATTCCATTCTAAAAACAATTGTGTATTACATAAATAGTTAAGTATTCATACATAATGGTAGTATTTGATGTACTACCTTTTTATAAAAAATCATTACATACATTTTTGCAAAACTGCATTACGATAATGAGGACATATTATTAAATTAAAGTCACTACGTAAAAAATATTTTAAGGGAACCAATATAGACTTCATTGCCTTTTACAAAATGTAAATGTGCCTTGCTAATGTTTTCATAAAATTCACCCCCTACAGTATATCTGTCATTAAGATCAGTAAATTATTCCTGCAAGAAACACTCAGAGAGCTAAAAAAAACACACAAATGTAAGTGTTCTGTTCATTGCAGTCAGATGGCCTGATGTCATTTTGAAATTATGTACCTGTGGTGAGCCACAGCTCTGCTGGACAGCACAACAAGAGTGAAGAGGGCAAAAGCAGCACTGTGGATGGAGTGAGCAGCTAAAGCGAATCCAGTCCATTCCACAATCTCACCCAAGAAGTTTGCTCCTGACACATATTCAAACATGCCTCCTGTAAAAACATAACAGTTGAAGTGTTACCTCTGTATTTGTGTGACTTCAGACAGACTATAACACAAAGACACTTTTAAGACACTTCTGTGGTACTTTTTTGTGATTTTGGAGCTTGACCGTCTCAGTACTCATTTGGTTTTTATTATATAGAAAATGTAAAATATTAAAAAGTTCTACAGTTCTATTTCTATTTCCTAAAAAGTTTCTAAAAAGTTCTATTTCCAGTTCTACAGAACTGGGTCAACTGTTCCTTTAAAGCTGTAATCTGTAATTTTTGCCTCTCTAGTGCTATCTCTGTTTAAAGCATACAATTGTAGGGTATTTATTATACCCTGCAGTTATTTGCCTGAAGCTACAATCTGTAACTTTTTTTGGTTAAAACGAACAAAAATCAGTTATTAAGCATGTACATAACAGATAATTATTTAAAGTTTATAATAATAATTTATAATTTGAGATTTTGGGTCAGATTTTGTGGGCAATGTCCATCTGTAGACAGACAGAGGATCCAGCTATTGTAATGTATGCCCAGGTATTGTAGATGGTGCAGTGTTTGTAGCTTGTTCTTACAGTCATTGTTTAGTATTTAAACTTGTCTTTAAAAGTAAAAAAAAAAATAGCTTCACAATTTTGTACCCTGCAATTCTGTTTCAAATAGAGATGAGACATAAGAGAGGCAAAACCTATGGATTATAGCTTTAACAGCGACAAGTGTAAATTTTAAACCACTGTAAAAACACACTACAAACCCTGCATCCTCCTCAGTACCCAGACATGCTGTACAGTAGCCAGATCTTCCTTTTCTGTTCTCAAATTATAAATTGTTATCGTAAGCTTGCTGTTGCGACTCGGGGAAACGCAAGGAGATCGTGTTGTACATTTGTTGTATGTCATGTACTTGCTCAGTAACCTCATTTTAACCAAAAAAAGTTACAGATTGTAGCTTTAAATGAAACACTATGTTATAATTACAAGTCGAACTGTTTGCACAGTCCTTGCTGTTGCATCATGTCTAATTAAGTGTGAAGTCAATGTAACGTAACGTAACGTCAAGCTGCCTGGTTTCATATGTCACAAGTGAAGCACGCTACAACATTGTGTCAGTTGTAACGTGTGCCTCAAACAAAAACACCTCAACATGGAAATCACATTACTGGGGCTATACAGTGTCATCAACTTTATCATTATTTAAAATGTATCATTATTGAAATGTATCATTAAAGGCTTGCAGACTCATTTTCTCTCTATTTTGCAGGTGGTAATAGAAAAAAGAATAACTTCAATAAGAACAATGAATTCTTGATGTCAGACAAAGAGTGCAAGGAGTGTAAAGAGTGCAAGATTAATGTACTAACATCTTGCACATTTTGCCTGTCTATTTGGAATGAGAGACAGAAGCTGATGTCACTGACATGTTGCTGAGGCAATTAGTCATGAACAAAAAGGGCATCTATTTTTGTTTTAGTTTCTAGCCAAAACCAGAAGTAAACACAAACTCTTAGTGTCATCTAACAGCTCAAGACAACAATGAGAACACAATATCTTTGCTATGACCTTTGACCTGAGGCATAGCGATGAAGCGGCACTTCTATATTTAGCCCTGTCATAATGCCTTACAAAGAGGGCAATGCTATAAAGTGCACAGGGATGTAGTGATTACATATTTAGTTGTTCTACCACATTAAACTAGGAGAATAGTATGTATTTTTATTGAAAACTCTCATATCTTACCTTTAGGTATCTTATAGTCAGTCTCTCCAGGCTTACGGAGGTTCCTGAGGACATGGTCAGAATGAATGTTAATTATCCATCCCAGCAGCCACAGACAAGACCCTGGAAAAAGAAACAAACTGTCAAATGTGTGTGATGTCAAAAGCTTTACACTATAACAATTAAATAAAGATGTACAATATTTGATATATTTGATAGATCATATCACATATGAACTATAACAAAATTATTAAAAATATTGCTACACTGTAGGTCTACATCGTTACCAGTAGTAAAATATGAGGGAATACAGACAATGAATGAAAGTGGTTTCTTGGTCAATAATGACAGGTCACCTAAAGTTTGGAAAAAAATCTATTACCTGCAGTACAGCCTGCAGTTGCCAATGTTCAGGTTAAGAAAGGTTTTAAAGCTGAAATCTGTAACTTCTTTTGGTTATAAATAAACAAAAATTATTGCTTATTTATCAGTTATTGAGCAAATATATAGATCAGTGTTCAACATGATCTCCTCACCTTACTTTGATTCGTATGTAATGATTATAATAACGATTTATAATGTGAGCTGTCTTATTTTGCGCTACATGTCCATCTGCAAACTGAAAGAAGATCCAGCTATATTACATGTCCAGGTACTGTAGATGGTGCAGCATTTGTAACTTGTTCTTACAGCAGTTGTTAAGAATTTAAGAACGTAAGTTAAGAAAATAATTCTGCAAGTACCCTGCTATTTTATGTTTCAAACAGTGATGGCAGTAGAGAAGCAAAAGTTACCCATTGTCGCTTTAAAGCCGTCTCTGTTTAAAACTAAAACTTGCAGGTTACTTTATGTAATTTCCTTATGTATGCTGAAGTCCAATAAAGTTAAATCGCTATTTTAAGCTTACTGTTGCGGTAAGGTTTTGAACACTGATCTGTTATGAACTTGGTTAATAAAATTTTTTTACCTGTTCTTTTTAACCCAAAAAAGTTATGGATTGCAGATTTATAGGGGATTTCGGTAAGGGGATTGGATTTAGGCAATTTCAGAGATGCTAGCAATAGCAGCCTATCTTTGAAAACATAAGATCCCACCCTCCTTCCA
>JAZGTI010009587.1:0-18650 GCA_036877585.1 Botia kubotai | reverse complement strand
AAAAAAAAGAAATATTGTCTTTAAATATGATTAAAGCAAGATTAATTTGTAATGCTCTATATCTGTCAAATATGTTAATACTGCTTTAAAGACTAGACTTCTCTCTGTATATTTTCCCTTCCAGATCTTGTATTCACACTCTGTAGATTACTGTATGCTACTAAGACCAGTTAAACCTATGACTGTCCAACAGCTTTCAGCTTCAAGAAAGTGGCTAGTGAACTTTTATTTATTGATTCATATTTGTTAGTTGAGTTTTTCGGAAAGGGGATTTACTTTAAATTGCTTCAATGTAAAATTGCTGATTTTAACTGTATGCTTTTCATAATGGGAAAAGGGCAAAATCAATTGAAAATAAATGCTACATTTACTTTTACATAAATACAGAAAGTAGAAAGTGTGTAATACTTCAATTCAACTGTTAAGAATCATGCTTGGTATTGTTGCTGTTTATTCATACTGTTGTTGACAAACAGGCTGTTTTGTAAACATTCTCTTGGAGATAATTGGATATTGTATCGCAGTTAGACACAATACCTGCTTTACCTACTTTAAGCAAGCCACATTCTGATCACCCGGTACGAACACTCAAAATCACTTAAAGTTTCATTGTTTGTAAATAACCTGAGATATTTTGGGTTGATAAGTTATTTCAGATGGGAAAAAATAGCATTCTGTAGCAATGCTAGGAAAGAAAGACTAATGGTTGTTTAGCAGAATGTATTGTTGCTAGAAGCTGTTTGTGAAACCGCACGCAATGAAACTTTGATGAGTTTTAAGAATCCAATCAGTTTTGAAACGGCACCTTTTGAACCCCATAAAAGATTTTTGTTGGAAACTTGTTGACTAACAGGCACCAGAGGGGGCTGCTTTGTTGTTTGAAAATGCTCGTTATGTTCCGTAATGGGCTATTACTGCAGTAATTGCAGTCCATACTTCAAAGTGCTGTTGCACTACAAAGTGTTATTTGTTTCGATTATTTTGGGTGCCTTAGCACATGTTGTATTAGAAATGCCAGCAGAAATATAATAAATTCAATAACAAAAATAATGTAAATTTAAATGAAAAATATGGATTATGATGATTCAGAATATGTTGTTTTCATCACATACGTTATATGACCAAAGGTATGTGGGGATCCTTTCTAATTAATGGTTTAAATACGTAATCTAAACATTAGTTTGCAATCTTCTTGCAATAGGTCGTAACCTGTATTTTCTGTTCCAACGTGACAACGACCAGTGCACAAAAGCTAAATCCTGCTAAAAGACTGACTTGCGCAAAACAAAGAATGCTATAAGATGTACTCTTAGTAAAAACGTTAATAATAATAATAATAATAATAATAATAAAAAGTTAAATATGTTAGTTTAATTTGTTAGGTAGTTTGTAAATTTGAGAGTATTTTTAACACAACATGCTCGCCGTAACAGAAGCATCGAATTGTGTTGCACTGGCCCCTGCTGGTCGTAAATATGTAAAACAATGGGTAGAAAATTACCCACATTGAAAGTACAAGTAAATATAAATAATCCTGAGTGAAACATTTAGGATTTTACAATTTCAACAATTTAATTTAAAGATATATTTATGCGATACTGACAGATCGTATTTCTTTAAATATATGGGGTGATTTATTTGCCTGGGTTGTTGGGTTTTTAGCGAAACTTATGCATCATGTTTTTTTTATATCCTGCTAAATATGCATTATTATGTGTGGACGGAGACCGTATATTTATTAAGTAGTTTACAGTGGTTTTATTGTAATATTGTTTTATTGTAATATTCGTTATTTCATGCACAGACGTTATTCCATGAGGCAGCACGCTATTGGCTGCAGCTGTAGTTCAGAGTTCACACCGCGTTAGCGCTGACGTTGTCCAAAGGAGGAAAATGGCGAAGGGCTGCTTGTCAGTGAGGGACACCGCAACTGTTGCAACATTAACCTGCAAAAGACGAGGTGCTACAATGGTCCCTTCATTGACTGGCTCCTTCTCCAGGAGCGCTGTTTTTGTTTTATCCGTGGCTTTGATGTTGCAGGCGGCTTTAGGAGACGGAAAGACTCTCGTTTTGATAGACAATCCCAACATCAGAGACACCCATTCAATCTTCTTCCGCAGTTTAGCAGGTGAGCTGCCAATGGCGTGATACGGCTGCATTAATTACAACTGTATTTTATTAAATAATGCATTTCAAGTGAATCTATTTCATCGCAATGCCATTTTAACCCTTCACAGGTATAGTAAATAAGCAGTATGAATGGTGTCTCCTAGTCTAGGTTTTAAACCTGACTGGAACTGTACCAACATGGCTTTAAATGGTGCTGAAGGCTTTAAATAGCGTTGCATGTTTTGTTCGTAGTATTATAACTGTGATTACGTAATTGTTCTCAGATCGTGGGTTCGACCTAACGTTCAAGACAGCTGATGATCCTGGTCTCTCTCTAATCAAGTATGGCCAGTTCCTCTATGACCATCTCATCATCTTCTCTCCGTCTGTGGAAGGTGAGCCAGTTACAGAAAACATACAGATTTTTTGTTAACACTGTATAGTTGTATGCTTTGTTAACTATATCTTTATTTGTAATGCAACAGATTTTGGGGGTAGCATCAATGTTGAGACCATTACAGCCTTCATTGATGGTGGAGGAAATGTTCTTGTTGCTGCCAGCTCTGATATTGGTGAGCTTCCAGTTGTATTTGTTGTTCACCAAGACAAAGGCATGCGCATTGGATTGTGGGTAGCAGTGTTAACAATTATCACATGCCTCTTCCTCATCTAGGTGACCCATTGAGAGAATTAGGCAGTGAATGTGGCATTGAATTTGATGAGGAGAAAACTGCTGTCATTGACCACCATAACTATGATGTTTCTGATCCTGGAGAGGTTAGTAAAAGGGAGGGCTATGATTTACTATGTAATTTACACGTTATATTATCGCATATTATACATTACAGTATTCGTTTTAGGGTGGTTGCATGTGTTTTTAAAGTTCATTTCATTTTATACAGCACACATTGATTGTTGCCGATCCAGACAATCTTCTTAAAGCCCCAACTATAGTTGGCAAGCCCACTG
Source organism: Botia kubotai (assembly GCA_036877585.1). Classification (NCBI taxonomy): domain Eukaryota; kingdom Metazoa; phylum Chordata; class Actinopteri; order Cypriniformes; family Botiidae; genus Botia; species Botia kubotai. The sequence continues at coordinate 15,572 of JAZGTI010009587.1, read as the reverse complement.
ATAAACCAATCCTGTTCAAGGGTGTAGGGTAAGTAGTCTCTTAATTTATTCCAAAACTGTTTTTTTTTTTAAATGGCACTCTCCAAAATCCACAAGGTAACACAATATAATCCACAAGTGCTTCTGTTCTTCAGCATGGTGGCTGACCCAGACAATTCTCTGGTGCTGGACATTCTGACGGGCTCCTCCACCTCTTACTCCTACTTTCCTGATCGTCCTATCACGCAGGTAAACACGTGCTGCTTGGAGTGTAAATTTGTCTTGCTGTTGTTTATCGCACATTTGGTGGTGCCCTGGTTCATTTCTGACCCTGGTGTGAACTCATCTCAGTCTTCTCCTCGTTTCCCAGTATCCTCATGCAGTTGGTAAGAACACCCTCCTGATCGCTGGTCTCCAGGCGAGAAACAACGCACGTGTGGTTTTCAGCGGGTCGCTGCACTTCTTTAGTGATGCTTTCTTCAGCTCAGCTGTGCAGAAGGCTGCCCCTGGCTCAAAGAGGTCTGTCGTGTTGCCGTATACACAGACATTACAATCACATTGTTACAATAGGCTGTATTGTTTTTACTTAGAGCAATTGCGAAGCTATTGTAAATGGTATGAAATCTAACAGTACAAAAAAAACTCATTTCTCAGATATGAACAGACTGGTAACCAGGAGCTGGCTGAGGCGCTGTCCCGCTGGGTGTTTAAAGAGGCGGGTGTACTTAGGGTTGGTGCTGTCACCCATCATCCAGTTGGAGAGAGCATGCCCCCTGCTGCCTACACCATCACTGACCTTGTGGTACGACGGTTACATTTATGCATTTAACAGACACTTTTATGCAAAGTATCTTACAGCACATTCATTGTTTACATTTGATCAGTTTGTGTGTTCCCTGGGATTAGAACTCCCAACCTTTGCACTGCTAACACAATGCTGTACCAACTGAGCTGCAGGAACAGGACTTAGTTTATTGTTTTTGATAAAGCCAGTTACTGAGACATAGACTTACAAATCTGATACACAAAATCTAGAAGCGTAAAATGCATGTTGTAAGTCTCGTTGGATAAGCACCTGCTAAATGATTTGAACTCGTAGTCTTTGCGTACAAACAGGGTTGTTTATTGTCCCTACAGGAATACAGCATTGTGATTGAGATGCTTTCTGGTGGGAAGTGGGTGCCCTTTGACGGAGATGATATTCAGATGGAATTCGTCAGAATTGATCCATTTGTTAGAACATACCTCAAGAAGAATGGTATGTTAACACTACATTTCTACCTTAAGTTCTTATTTGCAAGTATTTTCATAATGAATAATATTATTTACATGCGTCTTATGTTTGTTTAGGTGGAAAATACAGTGTGCAATTTACACTGCCAGATGTCTATGGAGTTTTTCAGTTTAAAGTTGACTACAACAGACTGGGCTACACACACCTGTACTCTTCAACCCAGGTGAGCATCACAAATGAGTGTAAATCTTTATTTCCCTGCCTTTTAGATTTCATTCACTTATTAGGGGCTATATGGTCTGAACAATGCTGTAGATGTGCTTTAAATGATATTTCAATACATAGAATTCTATAGAATTCAAGCTTTGGGAAAATATTCAGTTATTCCTTGTTATTCCACAGGTGTCTGTCCGGCCGTTGCAGCACACCCAGTACGAGCGCTTTATTCCCTCTGCCTTTCCATATTATGCCAGTGCCTTCTCCATGATGGCGGGAGTCTTTGTCTTCAGTGTCGTCTTTTTACACATGAGAGAAAAAGAAAAGTCAGAATAAAATGGGTGTTACTGAAGAGGAGTGAAAAGAAATGAGGAAGAGTAGGCTTCAGACCTCTAGCACACATCAGGATAAGAGGAGATCTTTGATATGCTGATGTGGGCTCATTTTCTTAAAATGGATGGTGTGCCACTACATCTTAAAACAACATTTGTAAATCGTAGGGTTTTGTTTGTTTCACCTGAACTTTTCAAAGTGTAATGTATCAGGAAATCAGGAAATTTCTACCGAGTTAGTTGCCATTTGGTTATCTAAATTAATTTAGAAGGGCACATGGTCTTTTATTTGTACAAAAGGAAAACTGGGTTGATTTTTTTTAATGGAAGTTAAAATAGAACATGCACTGATGTATTGCTCTTGCTATGAAAAGATTATTGTTTTGAATTCTACCATGTGTAGATGAATGAGAAATGGATGTTAACATGTGGTTGAAATGCCTGAAGACAGTAAAGTTTTGACATTCCACCACGTTTGTGCTCTTTGCTGGTACGCTTTGTCTGTAAGTTATCGTAAATGAAACAATATCAAGGATATCCACGCTAAACCACTAACAAAAGGACGGACTTGACCGTCAACATTTATTATTGTAAATTTACATTCCGGACGCAAATAGTAATCTGTTATTGATTTTCAACGCGTTGCTTTGAGAAACACTGACCATGTTTCATATAGGACTTTTATTTTGAAATGCTGCATACTATTAAAACATTCCATTTAAAACAAACACAAGTACCAGTAGACAATAATTTGGGCAAAATACTACTACTTATTATAAATGACTGTTTCATATAAATAATAACATACAGTCAAATGAGAATTAAAAGGTAGATTATCGCGTCAGTTGCTGTCACCAAAACATCAGCATACACTCCTCTAAATTTCATCTGTCGTTGAAGTTTCGGGAGGGTTGGACTTGTTTGATGTGTTTGTTTCTGACTTTATTTTATTGACAAAATATTTTATTGACTAAGACGATCGGGTCTAGGATTTCAGCGCAGTTAAAGGGCTTTAAGCGAGTAAATATAGCGCATACTTTAGGGAATTTAATAAGCACTTTTTAGTTCGTACACTGCCAAGGGCACAAATAGACGTTTATATGCCATTATAAGCCGAATAGTTGGGTACATATCAATACCCCTGGGGAGCCATTGTTGTTGTTTTTACTATTGTTTTTAATTCCGATTTAAAGTTAGCTGCCTAAGCTAACATTTTAGTTGCCATTAAGATTCATAGATTTAAACGCCTGGTTCAGTTGCGCTATATTTTTTCATTTGACGTAAACTTGTTTTAGATAAGTTAAATAATTGGTGTCAGCGATGTGTATTTCTGTTAGTGGGCTATGAACATGCCCGTGTTGTTTCGGGAGCGCGCATCAGCTGACATCCGCAGAGAGAGTAGAGCCAGACATGGATCAACTCAAAGTCAAAGACAGGATCCTCGAAAATATCTCTCTCTCCGTCAAGAAGGTAAGAAATCTCTATACATCCGACGAGGGTGTATTTCGATGTATTTGAGTGTATAATATAAAGGTTTGTGTGAGATTGTTGCGGTTTACGCTATCAAAACAGTCGGGCCTCCCTCTTATCGTGTAAGACAAACGCCTGGACATCTTGCGAAAATCGTTGAGTGTTGCTTAATAATCGAGCGTTTAATGAATATCAGGTTTGTGAGTTTCCTGTCAGGCTAGCACATTTTGTTTTAAGTCTACATTTTGTACTTGCGGCGTAGTTGTTATGTTTAATTGTAAAGGACATTAAAGTGATGAAGTCATACGGGGGTGAAGTCAAGTTAACAGTTTACTGCATGCGTTTCATTGGCGTCAGAATCAAAACATGATAATATGACACCCCTGTAAACAAGTAATGTGATCTAATAAGATGCAGTTATTAGGGCAAACAAGGTCTGGTTTCTATTTTTGGGGCCATGCCAGGTGATTCTGTCACTGTGTGGTCTTTGTTGTGTTTTATTAATGTCTTGGTGTGTATTTGCGGGTTGAAATGTGAATGTGCATGTTTGTTATTGTCAGTTTTTTATGCATAATATCAATCACCCTTTGAGAAATTTTGATACTCTGATTTTAGTCAGCATTCAGGTGGCCAGCATTAATACGTTCCCGTGGGTTTGTGATGGACACACCATGAAACCAATCACAACGAAACCTCTGAAATGCATTTCTCACCCTGATGAAGTTGTTCGTCCACATTGAGACAGAGTGCTTGGAATGCCATGGCTGCCTGCTAAGAATTTACCATAATCACTGCAGTCAATTTCATTGACTCGTCCATGAACATTTCCTTACATTTTACCTGTAGTTGCAGAGTTACTTTGCCGCCTGTGAAGATGAGACGCCGGCCATCAGAAACCACGATCGGGTTCTTCAGCGCTTGTGTGAACACCTGGATCACGCTCTTCTCTATGGGTTAGGCAAACTGCACCACAGATTTGTGTTTTAATTCAAAGGTTTCAAATACAAATGTGTATGCTTACTGATCTTCTGTTTGGCTTAAAGGCTGCAGGACATCTCATCAGGTTACTGGGTCCTTGTATTACACTTCACACGACGAGAGGCTGTCCGACAGATTGATGAGCTAAAGCACATAGCCACCAATCTGGGCAGAAGTAAGGACCACCGTTTACCAGCCACGATGACTTGATGTTTGTGATTTGATGTTTACCTTACGGCAATGCATGCATGTTGCATGGTCAGTGTAGTCAGCTGACTATGTGGTCTTTATGGCACTGAGAGAATTCATGGTCTTTGTTACACGCGGCTTAACATGACTGTGGTTTGTTCTGCAGGTCGTGCCTGGCTGTACTTGGCGCTCAGTGAAAGTTCTTTAGAAAGCTACCTCCGTCTGTTCCAAGAAAATCAAGGACTGCTGCATAAATACTATTACAAGTGAGTGATTACAGCGTTCCCACGGCTCCATTGGTAAAGCATGGGACTAGCAACACTATAGTCATGGGTTCAATTTCCAGAAAATGCACAGACTCAAAAAATGTTTAAAATCTTACATGCACTGTTTAAATTCAAGCATCTGTTAGATGTATGAACAGAAAAAGCTTGATAGATAACATTACTGATCGTCAGTTTAGCTAGATCAGCTAATGTTTCCTTTAAGCAGTCATCTGATTGATGTGATTTGTGAAAGTGTTTTCTACTTTACAGAAATGCATTGGTTTGCAGTCATGATCACCTGACCCTGTTTCTTACTCTCGTCTCTGGGCTAGAATTCATTCGCTTTGACCTGGAACTGGTATGACTGTGCATTGATCTGTCCTCTAGAATTACATCAGCCCTTCTCCCTGGACTTGTAGTACCTGATACAAAACAAATCAGTAGTAAAGAGTAGAAACGACAGTAGTAATGTACTCTTTAGACTCAACAGTGTGTATGCTTACCACCTATTGTGTTTGGCAGAAAAGCTGTTTGATTTACCTGATGTAAATACACTGGAATACTTTGGAATAGTTAAAGCTCGATATTTATGCAGTGTTCATTTTTATTTGGTGACAGGATGTGCCATACCTGGATGTTGCTCCCTACATGCCAGAATACTACAAACCTCAGAATTTGCTGGATTTTGAGGAGAGGTTGCCAAGCTCTGATAGTCTGTCTCTGCACTCATTCACTTCCCTAACCTCCACAAACCTTGAGTGGGACGATAGTGCCATCGCTCCATCCAGTGAAGGTAAACTGCTCGGATTCAGTTCTCTCTGTCTCTATACCTGTCACACTTTCAGCTTCTGTCTCTTACTTTCTCAGTTTCTGATATTATTTTTTGCTTTTCTGTTTTTATATTACAAACTGGCATATTTAATACTACTGCAACTGAATTGCAGTACTCTGCAAAAATGTTTGTCGTGTTTTCCAGTTTAAACATTTATATGAGAAGTCAAATTGCTTAGGCCTAGTATATATATGTCTATGAATATATATCTTGAATTGTTTATTTTCCTTAGTTAGCTATTTTTATTGCTTTCAATATAAATCAACAAAGTTTAGCAAGGTGTAAGAAAAAATAGGGTGAGACAAAAAAACTTTACATTTGGTCACACATTAATGCTTTCATTCGTTCCATTCAGTCACACCACAGCCCACTATGTCACAATGTCTTTTTCAGTTGTGGCTTTTAGTTCCTCATATTTCAAGTTTCACATTCAATATTTATCACTGATTGTTCTTTTTTTACTTTCTCTTCATCATTATTTCCTGCCTACACTGATGAGTCTTATTTCTCCTTTTTTAGATTATGATTTTGGTGACATCTTCCCTGTGTTGCAGTCATTGCCAAGTGCAGACTGGGAAGGTGGGGCACGGTTATTTCCCCCCTCCCCAATCTAACACTCATTCCCCAACCCGTCCATTCTTTTGAACCCACTAACCAGTATCGCGCATGTCCATTTCATTTGGTGCATGTTCGTTTCATGCCCATAAGCTGCTAAAGTCATTGTGTTTGTGATCTGGAGGTCATGGGTAGGTTACTGGTGTAGATTTTGCAGTTTGCTCTCTTGCTCTTTATTGGACTTAACAGAACCCAGGCCTCCACTGCTGGAGGGGTTGTATGGGATAAGCCGAAATCAAACCACAGTGCCTGATTAAGCTGAAACTCACTGTCTGTTGTCGGCTTCCATTTCCTGCTTTTGGCACCTGCGCTCGTTTTGCAGCTGGTGTGCATGTTTGTTGCCTGCTTTAATCAAAAACTCCCCAAAGCTTATTCATTAAATGCAGTACAAAATGCCATAATTAATAACATGAAATGCTGGCTGTAAAAAAACTAGCAGTGTTTGATATACATTCATTTCAATAGTGCCTTCAGGCTTTTTTGTTTGTCACGGTGGTTGATATGGCAGTGACTGGCACATAGCTGTGTGGATTCAGCATCATGCAAAGTAAAAATGGTTTATCTTTCTTTTGGTTTTAGTTCTGCTAAAACTGGAACAGTAAAGTTGTTGTTAGACCTTCCTGTCTTGCATGTTTGAGATGTTTTCTCTCTTTTTCTGACAGAAGGAGACCTAACTGATCCGGTCAGTGGGCCCCGTTCGTTAGGATCGGACCCTCAAACCGTTGTCAGTGACTGTGTGTTGGTGAGGGGCTCTGTGGGCACCATCAGGACCACGTCTCTTTCGCGGAGCCCTAAGTTTAGGCACAATCCCTTCAATGAGGACTCGGACACAAACACTTCAGCTGATGTCACTCCGGTGCACATGGCTAGCCGTCATGTTTCCACAAGCGCAGATGATGTTGAGAACGCCACCACTGAGCTGGAGGTCATTAGGTAGGTCTTGATCTTATAGTGGAAAGATACTGCTGAAATATACATAATTAAAATTAAATAGAGATTTGTTTTTGTGCTGCTTTTAATAACAATGCTGTTTGTGCTACATCAGGATGGCAAGACGCCGAAGACATGGTAAGAAACGACGTGGCAGGGGTTCGACTGATTCTGTGAGCAGCGAGCAGAATGTAATCTCTCCAGATAGGCCTGACACTGAGGAATGCCTTCAGATTGTAGTTGAGAGGGACAACATGGAGGACAACCTTAATGTGGACAGTTGGGGTTCTCTGGAGGAAACAGACGTTCCTGTGTCAGAATCAATGAGGAATGGAGGAGTGGAACGAGAAGATGAAGATCCAGAGGCTGGGTTGAGACTCCCTGAGATGTCCGACACCTCTATGGACAGTGTGGGCCAACCCCTACGTGATGTCATGGACAGGTTGAACGGTTCTCTGGATGGAGAGAGCTGGGAACGACGTGACGGTGACAAGGAAGGAGTAGGTGGAGTGGGCGGAGCCTGCACTAGTCATCATGGAACTAGCCCTGCTGCAGGACCCCTTCACCAGCGGCCCTTTCGAGAGGACACGGGTGGAGAACCTCCGGACCCAAGCCCTGGCTTCTTGCAGGCCCCCCTTCCACCTGCTGACTTCTACTGCTTTACCTCCCAGAGTCCAGACCCTGCTGCCTCGTGTGGTGGCCACTATGACTCTGCAGGGAATGGTGAGCCGCAGGATGTTTCTGGTGGCCATGAGGATGAGAGAAAAACAGAGGAACCAGCTGCAGGGCAGGACCCCCCCGTCCACGTAGGGGAGTCCACTGAGGAGGAACATGGTACAGCAGAAGAGCAGGAAGAAGATAAAGACAATGCGATTCAGATCTCCCATGCTGCAGAGTTTAAGTGAGCTCATAAACTGTGGTTGTCTTTTAATCAATTAGACCTCAATGAGGCCTTGAAACAGTGAATCTAATCTAGAGTCTGTTTTTTATTTGTTTGTGTACAGGGTAGATAACAATCACCTACTGCTGCTCATGATTCACGTTTTCAGGGAGAATGAAGAGCAACTGCTTAAGGTGAGCAGGAATTTCTTTGTCTGTTATTAGTTCATTCTGTACATAGACGCAACGCAGTGTGTGTGACATGGACATTGTATTGATTTAATGGATTTGTACACTGTATTGCAGATGGTGAAGATGAGTACAGGCCACATGGAAGGAGACCTGCAGCCTCTTTATCTGCTGTTGACAGACTGTTACATTTACCTCCTGCGTAAAGGTCAGTGAACCCTCCTGAAATATAGAGGCTCAGACACAGTCTCATTTGCATTGGTTGTGCTGATGTGTGCTATTGATTCTCAGGGGCGGCGGAGAAACCTTACAGTGTGGAGGAAGCTGTATCATATAATGAACTGGACTACATCTCTGTGAGTAGACGCATCGACCTCTGAATCATCCGTTTACACAACACCATCGTGTGTAAACAACATTGGTTTTGTGCCTTAGGTGGGACTCCACCAACAGACTGTGACTCTGGTGTGCACGAACAGAAGGCGACAGTTCCTGCTGGACACTGCAGACTCGTCTCTGACTGTGTGAGTTCCTCTTTTTTTTTAAAACCAAGCAATGTGTTTCAGTTGGATCCCTGTGAGATAGATTATTAAACATGTTTGATGAGAGCCTCTTTTCATGTTTTCCTCTGCAGCTGGTTTCTGAGCGCGCTGAAGACGGCCTTTGAAAACGGCTGTAGAGAGACTCCCTACCCCTCAGTTCTCACTGACGCCACCATGGAGAAACTCGCTCTCGCTAAGTTTGTGTGCCAGGAGACTCCCTGTGAGGTAAATGGAGGCGATCTATCACACTCAATAATGCATGAGAGTCTGGCAGAGACTGTGGCTTAGTTTGATAATGTTTATTTTATCTTTTCCTTTAAAGCTGATACATTTGGACATATGTCCAGTTTGAGATAAGGTTTTGCTTTTGTAACGCCCTTAATGGTTAAAATGGCTTTTAAAGAACTATAAGAGTGGACGTCATGCACCGAAAGGTCACCTTGACTGTGCTGTGTTTGTGTAGTTGTCTGAGGTCAGTATCTGCCTGTATTCTCTGGTACACTGGGAGGACCCTATGGATGTGTCTGTGGCATCACCTCTGTCTCCGTCCGGCTCCAGAGAGTCCAGAAGCACTAAAGAGGGGGCGCTGTTGTACCGGGCGGGGAGCACCTATCTGGGTAAAGAAGTGTGGAAGAGCTGTTACTTGGTGCTCAGGTAGGAAAGGTTTTAAAGGAACAGTTCACTCAAAAATGAAAATAATTCCCTCTCGTTTACTCACCTCCAAGTCATTCCAAACCTGTAAGACTTTTGCTTTTAAGGAACCTAAAATAATTTTTTTAGAATTGTTTAAGTACGTTGGTAACCAAACAACAGTGACACCCTTCGACTTCCATTGTATAGACAAAACCACTGAGACATTTCTCAAAATATTTAAACGACATGGGAGTGAGTAAACGATGGAAGAATTTTCAATTTTGGGTGAACTGTCCCTTGAAAAACATTTAAGCACTGTAGCGTTTTAACAAGCTGTACTGAACGTTAATCTGCGGTGTGCTTTGCAGCAATGGCATCCTCTATCAGTATGCAGAGAGAACCGATGTTACACCTTTGATGTCTGTTACCATGGGGTAAGCTTATGTATTTATGGGGTATCTCAGTAGCTGTAAGTTAACAATTGTCAACAAATCCAGTAACACAATTGGTGTTTTTGGTAGCAGTGTTTTTAAAGGTTTGATGTTTGCTTAGGGTTATAGACTATAATAAGCAATTTAACTATTATATATAATAAGCTAATTTATTATATATTCTGTTGTTATTTACTCTATGTAGTGTGTTAACTTGCCCCATTCTTGGTCAAAGTCAACTTTCAATAACTGTTTCCTTCGCAGTAACTATGATTTTCAAAAACAAATCTTAAGAAATAGTTACTAAAAAGGGGAACGAAAAGTGTCTCCTCTATATAACATTATATAACATTATATAACATAATATAACTTCTTCATGTGTGTGTGTCATAGAGGTGAGCACTGTGGAGGCTGCAGGCGCTCAAACAGCACAGAGAAGCTGCACGCGTTTCAGGTGATTCTGAACGATCGTCCTCCGTTAGAGCTCAGCGCCGAGAACGAACAGGAAATGGCAGACTGGATGCAGCTGCTCTGCCAGTCTGTCTCTAAAGGGGTGAGCAAACATCCCATTAACATACTCCAGTTCTTTTAATGAATACATTTGCCCTGAAGCTTCTAATAAATTAGCTATAAGATGTCTTGAACAGTCACGTTGCTTGGTAGTATGACTAAACGCACATGCCCAGATGTTTTGGGCTATTTAAATCTGTCATACACACTGTTCTGTGTGAGCTGTTGGCATCTGAGCAGAATGTGGGTGTGTGCGTATGAAACGCTTCCAGAACCGTCACATGACACGGACAATGTGTTGTTGTTCCTCATCGGTTACAGACATACCAACAGTCTGTCTCCTGTCAGGCAGCAGCATTTGCATAATCAGAATTGGCCTCTATAAGTAACCAGAGTTTCCCAGCTGTTGACCACACTGTGTCTGTTTCAGGTTATTCCTCAAGGGGCGACCCCTACACCCTGCATCCCATGTTGCCTCGTGCTCACAGACAGGAAGTTGCTCACGTGTCACCAGGACTGCCAGACGAGTTTTTTCCGTTCTCTGGGAGCAGCTGATCTGAACGATGTCTCGGCTGTTTGCTTGGAGGAGGATGAAGAATATTGTGTCATTGTACGTCCTTGTGCAAATGGCATTGTATTAGATCTCCTTGTCAGCAGTTTTGTTTCACATCTACAAAAACAATTAGCACTTAAAGGGTGTTCCTCATATTTTAGAGGAAATTCATGCTTGTCATTGTGAATCATATCATAATGAGCTGTCTTTATTGAATCTTTTGTAATTCACCGATTCACTTTTTATGTGCACGCTTGACCTCTTTTCAGGAGTTTGCTGAAGACCGTGCTCAGTTCCTTCCTCCCTGGGTTCTGTATTTTAGTGGACGCGAGGAGAGAGATCGACTGCTAGCGGAATTGGATCGCGCTTGGGCCACTGTTTTCCAGGTTAAGAAAATCACAGTTTTCATCACGCAGAATATCAGAATCTGGTTTCATATTTTAAATGGAAGGCTCGCCCTCTTTTATTCTGTTTACTGTACTATAAATCATCAACTGTGTATCTGTGTAACTATTTGATGTTAAGAGAAGCCGTCTAATGCATAAGTACAATAAATACAATCAAATGAATCAATAAATTATCATATCATGTAATTAATTCAGTTTCTGTATTAGACCAATAGGGCTAATTTCTATAATTGTATCCTGGTCCAGGTGAGCCTAGCTCATAAGCCAGTGTCAGACCCATCGGTTCAGAAGCGGTGCAGGGAGGCCCTTGAGCTGATGAAGAACGCCTGGCAGAGGAGTGACAGTATACAAAGAGGCCGATCAGAGAGAGAGCCCTGGTGCTGATGACCTGTCAATCACCACACAGGGTCGGACGAGACCCAATGAAAGAAGTCAGCGCATAAACAAACCTACTGTTTATGTAGGTACAATCAGACTCTGTGAGCTCTTCAGTCCATATAGGGGAAATACAGATACCAGAGTGAACAATATGGGTTTGTATGATATTTAAATAAGGTGTGACCTCGTTTACACTTGCCTTGCACAAATATTTAAGGAGTTTTTTTTAATGCTAACGACTGTGGAAGTGGAAGCTACAATACATAATGTATCTACATAATAAGTGTAAATACATAATAAGCATCAAAATTATACTTTTTTTTTTTATCTTTCCTCCTTGTGTAAATTTGACTAAGAACTAATGTATATTCATGTAAAGTATGCAAGTATTGGTACTGCTTCTGAGCACTAGTGAAGGAGAATTTTAAGAAGTTTACTCAATTGATATGGCTGCTTAAATAGAATGAGCACTGTTTGGAAGTACAACAGTTTGCATGGTAGGTCGGCACAGACATTCAAAACATGGAGCGAGAGAGGAAGGTGAAATTGATCCTGCTTTATTTTAAATATCTAATATCAATGAATACTAAACACTGATGGTACACTGAATGTACGGTACCAGCATGTAACAGCTGTTATTATATTGGACTGTTCATTTGCTTTTAGAAGCCAGTGGCATTGAAATACTGTAATAGGGATCATGCAGTTCTAACGTACCAATAGTTATTAGGGCACATTTACAGTAACAAAAGTGACAGACCGTTGCTTGCAGCAGAATTGCACAAAGTTCTTTGGTATTTCTGTTTTTAGTTTTGTTTTTAGAGGATTTTTTTTTAACATTATTAAAATGGTTTCCATTGAAACATGCAATCATAACAACTTTTATTTAGGCCTTGGATGGAATGCAGTCAAACAGGCATTTTAAGTAACCCAAAATCCTGAAATGTTTTCACAGATAAAACACATTTACATTTCCGTTGTCGTATTCAGCTGAAATATCAAAAGCCATTCCCAGTTCCTTGCTTAGTGGTAGATTTAGTGAAGCACTGTGAAGTTTGTTTAGAGAATGTAGCAGCGTTTTTAAGGATACAGATAGGAGTCAACTCGAGTATGTGGATATTTTCCTGACTATAACAAATAAAACGAGAAGAATCTCAGGTGTTTGAAGATTGTTCCAGTCAGGAGTGATTTTAAAAAATACATTGCCGGACAATGGTGGGATACAGTTGTTCGTTTGCAAATTAAAGTGTTTTTCTTTCTTGATTTTTTTTATTTTTTTTTATTTAATGGTATGACTGTGTTACAAGGGGAGTGACTTAATTACGTTTTAATTACGTTTTATCTAATGCCTCAGATACACTTAATGCTGCATGTACTTTTTTCAAAGATCATAGTAATATGATAACGGCTGTAAATTAAAAGGACTTTTTGTAAATGGGAAAAGTATGAATAAAAATTTTAAAAAATAGCTTTGTTTGTAATACTTGTTTCCTGTGTCACAATAGGAATAAGGCTGCTGTGTGTGAATTGAAAATGTTTTTATCATAACCAAAAACACAAGATGTTCTGTGAAATTGCAACCAAATTAATCAAAATGACAATTCTAGTAGTGGGCAATGACGACCAGTAATGGCAACTAAATGGATAAATCACAGGTGCAAAAAATATCAGATGTATAGGTGTACTGAAGTGAATAACAGAAAACCTCAACCTATAAACAAAGTAAACTACACCTCCTTACATTAGCCTTAAAATTTTTTATTTAATACGTTCATTTCAGGTTGTGTTCGTTTCACATTTCTTGATGTGTGCAGAAAAAGAATTGCAGAGTGATTTACAGTGTTACGATCAACATGCAAGTATATAAAAAAATTCTGAAAGCCATTGTGTTGATATCAAAATCATTTTCTTCTACATTAAGTTTGTTTCCAGTTTGATTGTACTTCCCGTTTGTATAACAGGGTTAAGCTGAATTGCTTCAGTTATTATCATTATTATTTTATCTCTAGTAATGTCTGTTTTTCATTGAGTTCAAATGGACAATGGGCAGTTGGTGCTTAAATGCTGCTCCTCTCTCTGTTGCTGCTCAACCTTCTTTTTCCTCTCTCTCTCTCTCTCTCTCTCTCTCTTTCTCTGCACTGCCGCAGTAACATCACTTGGAAAGTGTGAAATATTAACGCAGCACTGTGATTTGGGGGAGGGGTGAAACACAAAAGGGAACAAATCACACACTCCATGGCATCAACAGTTTAATTCAATGTTTGTTTCATTGTTTCAAACACCCCCTCGTGTTTAAATTATATGAGAAATATGAGTTATTTCTGGCTCACAGCCAATCATGCAGCACTTAATGACTGACCCAGAAGCACCAACCAAAGAGCTAATGGCCAAATTTAATTGTTGATGTGGAAATAATTAGCGCAACACGTATTGAAAACACAAATAAGGTCAATGCAGCTGAAGTAATGTTAAGAGATGAAAGTACAGTATACTCTGAACCTCTGCTCTGACTCAGACCATGTTTCAGCACAAAGCCAAAATGTCTAGCAATTTCTAAGTGGCTGTGTTACAGTATGCAATGCGACAGATTGAATCTCCTCAGTCTTTTAATTCAAGGGTTTGAAATTCAATTGGTCTGTTCTTCCAACTGATCATTTACCTCTTTAGGCAATAACAGTTATATGCCCCCAGAACATGATTTAATGACCATGCAGTGCTTCTGTAAGCTCAATTAACATTAAACAGGCTTATCATCCTCACAGGCATATATCACAGTGTATTTTGTACAGTAAGGTTCTATATAACAGGATATACGGTAGGGGCTGTGTGATGCATTACTGCTGAAATGCTGGAGGTGGTTTTCTGTGTGTGTGTGTGTTTTTCCCTGCTGAAGATGAAAGAATATGAGAGGCTCCTATTCAAGCAGAGTTACGGTAACTCTGGAATGATGGGGAGGCTGAGAGATGCTGTGAATGAGAGCGACAGAGAGAGAGAGAGAGCCTACTGCAGACCCACTTCTACATTGTTTTCTCTCGTCCGCTGCACTTAGTACATTTCTTCTGGCTCTGCCGTTTCTCAACCATCTCTTCCTCTGAGATAATCCATGAACATATTTATCTCCAATTTAATTTTGTGTATAATTTATTGGAGCCTGCTGTTTTAGTGCCTGAACCTAAACGTGGTATTGTGTGTGTGCGCGTGTGTATGTACATCAGGCATAAAGAAGGTCTGTGTGAGTTTAGCTGCCTGGTCTCTGATAGCTCCACCTCAGTGTCTGGTTCTAACTGTCTGAGGACATTATGCTGAAGAAGAGGAACCCTGAGGGGCTGATGGACCGGGAGGTTCTGCTGGACTTGGACTATAGTGGAGAGACACAGGGACCTGACAGTTATGGAAGCCTGCAAAACGGGGGCTTCATACCTCCCAGATATGTGAGTATATAAGGCATTTTATATTTACAGCATGTTTTGATGCATTTTTTATGATATACAAAATGCATGTCAGAAAATGATTTAAAAATGCACGTCAGATTGCCAGATATTTGTAGATATCGTGTGCCGAGTCTTAAATCAGATCTTAATGTTCCTCTTGTAACATAAAACCATCCAGTCATTGCAGAGCTGTGCTAAAATTGCTGTCTAATTACTATAGGCAGTGCAGTGTATAGACAGTCTATTAGACATACTGAGTTCCCCCTGAATCAATCTCATACATTTGCTGAATAAGCAATCTGGTGGTTTTCCTGTAAGTATCTAAATGAAACTTTTTTGATTGTGGTTTACATCTATGTGGTTTACATCTTGTTTCAAACGTGTCACTTATTGCCCTCCTAATGATGTTATATAATTCTAGTTGAACACTGTGGCTAATGACAGCTATGATGACCCAGAGAGGACAGAAAGCCCACCTGTGCGGCCCCCAGGCAACTACTTCAGAGATGGTCAAAGCAAAATAGGTAATGATTTCATAAAAGGCCTAAAAATATACCAGCGTCATTGTTATATATACT
>JAZGTI010009586.1:0-18650 GCA_036877585.1 Botia kubotai | reverse complement strand
AATGAAAACAAACCTGGACTCCATGCTGACTGGTCTTGCTGATCGAGAGGAAGTCCGAGACAATGAAGGCCACCAGGTATGTGCTCATCTTCACAGTCTCATCAAACTGGTCCTCAAACAGACCATGTGGAAGTTCTACTGTTCTCAACTGGAATGAAGAGTAGGCTCAACAGAATTAGAGGTTTTCTCATGACGGATGAGTAGTAAATACTGTATTATGATCAAGTCAAGATTTCAACTGACAAAAACAGGATTGGTTTATACAGAATTCATGGACATTACAGCACCTTGGGCATGTTTGAGAGGGAAATATGTCTTGCTTCTCTGCGAATCTGCACAGAGAAGTTAGCTTTGAAGGCGGGTTCATCAAAACAGGGAAATGCTGCTCGGGCACTGGTCGGCTCGAACTGTGTGGAAGCCACGACTCTGAGAATTAAAACACAACCACCACAACAAAATAATGTTCCACAAAATTCCATGACACTTCAGAGCCATTTAAAAACCATATGCCCAACTAAAAACCCAAACTTGTGCATTTCTATCAGATCTCTCACCTAACGTCTCCCTTGCTGGTGCGGTACGTGCTTTTGTAAAATCCATGAAAGCTTTCAGAGAGATTGGCAGCAAACCTCAACTGAACTGAATAGATATTGCCTCTCTTCAGCAACACATGAGGTGATATGAGAGCAATCTGCTGGAAGGAAGGGTACTCTAGCACCTTTAGGGGCTGTTCCTGACCCCTACCTAAATCTAGGAGCCTTGCGTTTGAGATCTGAAGAGCCTTGCTGTGCAGTATGATGGTCTTGGTGTCTTCATGAACCTGAATTTGGATCTGCACAAATCCCGTAAAGTCTAAAGTTGTGAGGTTGGGGTGGATAAGAAGATTGTAATGAAGGGGGGAAACTGTGTCTGGAAGTCTCATTCTGTTCCATGGGAATGGTTCTCCATTGGATGATGTGGGGAATGAAGCGGGCTCTTCATTTGCTTGAGTGACTGTAGCCCACAAGTAAGTGGGCAGTACTATGAGATTCGCTAACACGACCAAACGTATCATGGCGGTCGAGTATTACTTGGGAGCTGTGTAAATGGAAAAGAAAACATAATAAGCTTAGGAAAATATCTATTACTTATTACTCTTTTACACAAAACTAGGTGAAAATGCAGGTCGCGCTCGCTTGCGTGTCACCATGACACTGCAAATGTCCCCATTCAGAGACAGCGCGATCAGGAAGTCACCTGAACCGTGTGTTTTTAAATGAAACTCGTTGTATACACAATGCTATTCTACAATCGCACTTAAATGCATAACATCAATATTTCGTTTTATATCATCACTTAAACGACATTGAGATGTTTTGGCGCGTGCAATGTAGCATGTAATACTAACGACTGAACACCAGCTGCAGGGCACCGTATTGTGAAGCGCAACGAATAATTGTGTTTATCGTAAAAAACTTACGATCTTCGGCAAAAATCCTCGATCTGTTACAAATGTATTCCAGCTACTGTGTGGGTACAGGAAAAACAGCTCTTCGAATCAATGCATGTGAAAGTGAAAATGAAAATCTTCAACATTTGCATCATGGGAAGTAGTTAAAAATAAAAGCGCTTTATTAACTGTACAGATGCAGTATTAGGAAACGACATTTTAAAAGCAATGCTATAATGTAAATAAAATCAGCTGCTGAATACAAACGTAATCGTGTACGAGCACGCTGTTGTTGCCAAATCTTTCCCCTTAGTTCCCCTTTCCCTGGCCTTTTAATTTTACAATATATATAAAAAGCAAAAAGTCACGGGCAAGGGTACATTTTGCTGCTTATTTACCAACACAAACTTCACTTATTACACAAAACAAACAGCATGAGAATTATTTGGCTCGCTTTGAGCTCATTATTTTAATTGATCCAATAATCCAATAACGATTTGTTTATGAAATGTTTGCTAGAGAATAACGAAATCACAACAGATAACAATGCTGCAAAACTCTTTTATAAAATATTCTAAAGCAATATAACATATTATTAAACAAAACAACATATTATTTAGTTCGACCTCCTTAGGTTAACAACATTTTCTGAAGGTGAAACATTTCACTTATAGGTTGTAAATAAATACACAATAAAAATTTGACTCCGTTGTGAAGTTTGTCACCTTTTCTTGGAAAATACCGTATGCGTTTTATTTCTTTAAAGTTGCCTCAACGTTGGAGAAATATTACTTTTGTGGTGGTCATAAAGTGTGACTGTCAATCCTTATAAAACGCAGTTACGTTTATGACCTCAGTGTGCGTTGTTATGGATGTGTGACGTATTGTCTGTGTATTTTACAATCGCTTGAGGATAAAGTACAATATCAACATTAATGAATAAACTTTATGGCTTAAATGGGTGTCTTTTATCAGATAATGGAATTTTGGACAACCAGTGAGAATCCTTCCCCTCGCAAAAACGCACATTATAATCCCTATTATCTTGACAGCATGGTCATAACATTTATTTACCTCAACAGACTTTATAGATATATAGAAGGATAGAGCTGATCGGAGGTTAACACACTTAGATCAGCATTAGGACTGTACATTCAGACCTCCAAAACACCAACATTATGCTTAAGGAGGTGCTGTTGGGTCTCCTCATAGGAGCGGGGGCGCTCACTGTGGGTATACTTCTGGGTCACTTTGCCATTGACAAAAGCAGTCCGGTACCAGAGTGGGTCCAGGACGCCACCCAAGATGTGGATGAAAGTATCATTGCACACTTCCTTGGAGAACTGGATAACATTAGGATTCAAGAGAACCTTAGGTGAATTATTTATACTGAGTGGCACAAGAGTAAGCGATTCTATCAAAGAAATAGTTGTCTGATTGTTGACTCTAAATGAGAAACACACACCTGATTTTCTTGTTTAAGTTGTAGAACACCTAACAGCTCACAAAAAATATTTTACACGGTACATGATCTGAATATCATAGTTGTTTGTTCTAGCTGATCTGAGAATTACTTCTGGCTCCTTTATTCAAAAGGGAACTGACCAAAGTTCCTCATATGGCCACCAGCCCTGGAGATGAGGCGACGGTGAAGTTAATGCTGGAGAGATGGCAGGACCCAAAGACGGGCTTGGACGATGCCTGGAGAGAAGACTACAACGTGTATCTGTCGTTCCCAAACAAAACCAACCCCAACAATGTGTCTGTTGGTAAGATATATGCAATTATATTTTTAGTTCTACATTTATGTTCTAAATGACCCCCTGAGTCCTATTTTGCTCATAAATCATATGAGCTACTATCAAATATAATGTGTAAGACTAAAGGACACTTTCCTGACAGTGTAATGTTTGTTGGAACTGTGTACATTTACATCATTTACATTTATGCATTATGCTTTTATCCAAAGCGACTTACATTGCATTATGCTACACATTGTTTCTGAGTATGTGCAATCCCTGGGATCGAACCCATGACCTTGGCGTTGTTAACACCATGCTCTAACCACTGAGCTACAAGAAGGCTTAACTCTGTAGCTTTGTACAGAACTTTTCATGTTACAGCATTTTATTAATGTATAGAAATACACTATGTGTTATACAAGGAAGATATGATATATCACTTTATTGCTTTCCTCACCTTGTTAGTTGCTTTGGAAAAGCATCTGCTAAATGCCTAAATGTGTTTTTCAATAGTTGATCCAGAAAACACGGTTCTGTTCTCGGTGAGAGAGAGAGAGAAAGCATACTACCCAGAGCAGGACGACCCAGAGGTGGTGCAGCCTTATGCCGCGTATTCCCCAGCAGGACATGCAAAGGTGTCCATTCTCATACACTACATAGTTCATAAACATTTACTTCTTATTTTCCAAAGATTCACTGTCCATCTTGCAGTTACAGACAATTTATATGTCAGTTTATTGATATATAAGATCATTATTTTCTATTTACTTAGAATAATCATGTTTTGCCCACTTTGTTTCATTTATATATAAAAGCAATTATATATTGCTTTTATTTATATATAAAAGCAATTATATCTGTTATGTTATATAAGTTATATAAGTTATGTTATCCGGACGGTGTCACTCTTTATAGACTCACTGACTGTAAAACCATTACGACTTTTACAAAACGGACCTTTGGGGCTATCACATCACATGACAGTACAATAAAGTCAGCTAACAACTCTTCTGCTGTTGACTTTTAAACAAAAGAGTAGTGTTATGACATACCTCGCTTTCATTTGTGTTATCAAAAGTTGATAAGATTATATCATTTTAGACATCTTGAATATATGTCTCAATGAAGGTAATCTGTAATTACCGCAATTTATCGATGTATGTTAACAGTATATGGTTCAGTATATCAACTGATCTATGTTGTATATGCAGGGAAAGCTTGTGTATGCAAACCAAGGTAAACTGAGTGACTACGAGCTGCTAAACAAAACCGTGGATCTGAGAGGAACCATCGCCATCACGCGATACGGAGGAGAAGGAAGATCAGGAAAAGTGAGAACCAAACGTTATCTTTGGAACTTTGATTTAGAATTTGAATGCCCTGATGCATTATACCACTGTCATAACTATGACATCACTGTAACAGGCGATCAATGCAGCAAAATTTGGAGTTGTTGGGGTGCTGGTCTATACAGATCCGTATGACATTAATGATGGCATGTCAGATGAAAGTGAAACTTACCCTCACTCCTGGTATCTCCCACCTTCTGGTGTAGAGCGAGGCTCGTACAACATTGACTTTGGGGACTTGCTGACACCCTACTTAGCTGCAAAGAGTAAGCAAGTTTTTTGTACATTAGAGACGCAACACACAGGAGATGTGATACAAAAACGATAATGTATATCAATGGCTTCATTCGTAGAGGACACCTACAGAATTCCGAAAGAAGAAATAACAGGAATTCCACCAATTCCAACCCAGCCAATAGGATTTGAGGATGCCTATACATTAATCTGGTAAGCGTAATTGGTTAAAAGTACTTCTGGTCTTAAGTGACTCACTTTTTCTTTTCCTTCCCTGCCTTTCTCTTTTTTTGGACTGAGGTCTGCTAAATATTAATATTCATGAAAATCATGGTTATCAGTTCTGACTGACTGATCTGTGACAGTGAACTTGATGGTCAAAACGCCCCTGCTGAATGGCAAGGAGGGTTTAACTGCACATACAAGTTTGGTGGACCAGGGTTCAAATCCGCATCTCACTTCAACAACAGGTATGAAGGTCTGCGTACATCTCACACTGGAAGCTTGAACAAGTTTGGTTGTGTGTTAGAAGATTAGAAAATTGGTCAGAATGGAAAACCTCTTATTTTCAGCTACGTGCAGTTGGACATTTATAACCACGAGGAGATTAAACCTTCAGCAAACGTCATGGGAATCATTCGAGGCAGTGTGGAACCAGGTAAGTTATATATTTGTCATCGTGTCAACAAACATAAATGTGACCCGTGCTGGCAAAACATACATTTTGGTCTAATTTGAAGTTTTCACAAAAATGTGTGATTTAAATTGAGGCCTTAAGCCCTCGTCAAGCGATCCAGTTAAACATCTAAAATTACTTTCATTTGTACTGTATTTTCTGAGAGGTGAACCTTCCTAAATTTGTCCTTTGTTTTAACACTTCCTGCCGTCTTCTCGACAACTGGTGCTTTAGACAGATGTAGCTCATTCCTTCTTTGTCTGATTCCAACAAATCATACATAATTTTTTTAACTCATTTTGCCATCACGGGTCACAAACTGTTTTCTTCCTGTATTTCTGAAGTTCATTTGTGTGTGTTTAGATAGGTATGTGATTTATGGGAACCACAGGGACAGTTGGGTACATGGAGCCATTGACCCCAGCAGTGGCACAGCAGTGATGCTGGAGATCACCAGAGTGCTGGGGACAATGGTGAAGGAAGGTGAGACCTCATCACATCTACAGACAAACCTGAGGAGCACTGATGTTATATGTGGGATAAATGATGGGTGATTTATTATTTCGATACAAGTAAGAAAAAGGATAAATGTATATTTAAATATTGATATCCTTCTGATAAAACACTCAATTATTTTAGAGAGACAAATGTAATTGATAGTGACATGAAGAAGGTCAACGAAATAGAAAAGAAAAAGGGAAAGAAGAAATGAATGACAGACAAAATAATATGATGGTAATTTCTAATCTAAAAGGAAAATGGAGACCTCGACGGTCCATCATCTTTGGCAGCTGGGGAGCTGAAGAATTCGGTCTTATCGGATCTGCAGAGTACGCAGAGGTTGGTTGATAGATATCATTACATTGAACAAACAGAGGCTGGTTGATTTAACACCAGTGCTATTATTAAGAACTTCAAATAGATCATGGAGGATACAGTATATTAGTTGATTGGGCTATTTACAGTACCAGAATTGCCCATTATTCTCCACCCTCAGGAATATTTTAGCAAGCTGAGTGAACGCACAGTGGCGTACATCAATGTGGACATCTCTGTGTTCGGTATAACTCTTTTTTTTTTAGAATCTATTTTCCATTACAAGTACAAATATTCCAGCTAAAATGTCATGCGTTCTGCATCCATCACAGCTAACGCCACTCTGAGGGCCTCTGGATCGCCTTCAACCCAGAATGTGATTTTTACAGCATCCAAACAGGTTAGAATTGAGCCTCAAACCTCATTTGTCCTGATGGGGGACTTTCATATTACTTTATAAGGTCTTAATGAGTCACATGCTCTTAGGTAAGAGCACCTGGAACCATCACATCAGTCTATGAGAACTGGATAAAATATTACAACAGGACCAGCCCGAATTATGGAACAATACCGAAGTATGTTGGTCTAAGTTGATCTTAGTTTACGGATTTGTCATTTGCGATCATCAAGGAATTGGCAAATCTCATGATTCATCATCATATTCAAACACAAGGTGATTAGCGCCACGGTTAATAAATAACACAGATTCATAGACTGTTCATTGTATCTGCAGTCTGGGGTTCCTGACAGGAGCAGGAAGTGATTATGCTCCTTTTATGCATTATCTTGGAATAACATCTATGGACATTTCATATTACTATGACCGGGTATGTGACTCCCTTACCATCCAGCTCAAGGTCCTATATGTGGTGTTATATAACAATAACACATTGTCAATCCTATATTTCAGAGCCAGACAAGAGCACGAATCTACCCTGCCTACCACACAGCTTATGATACCTTTGATTATTCATCTAAATACATTGATCCAGGTGAACTGAACCCCAAGGTTCCCCCGGGGGAACATTATGTTCTATTTGATCCCAGTGCTGAATCAGTGCAACCCCTCTTTCAATATGAAAGCATGTTTCTCTGCAGACATTCCGTGCTTATTCTCATCTGTTCAATTTTAAATTCAAATGATATTCCAATATGCAGGTTTCACGAGTCACCAGGCAGTAGCCAGGACAGCAGGGAACGTTCTGGTGCGATTGGCTGACAGTCTTCTGTTGCCTTTAAACTGCAGTGACTACGCAGAGAGTCTGGAGCAGTATCTCAAAGAGGCTGTTAAAAGCTTTGAGGCCAAACTCGCAGATAATGGAATCTCTATGGGTGAGCTAGCAACATTTACGTTACATTTCTGCATTAGGCAGACACGCTTATTCAAGTGACCTACATTTTATCATGATGTTCGTACTGGGTTTCGCATGACTTTTGCGTTGCTAGCAGTGTGCGCTACCAGTTGAGCTACAGGAACAAGAATGTTGTAACAACAATGTTTTGTTTTGCTGAGGGAAATACTTCATTTTTCATTAACGTTAGTAAACGGTCAATGGCATCACGCATTATTAATGAGCACAAGGTTAGAAATGGAATCATGGATAACGTGGTAGTGAGAATAACTTCTGTTTATCCCAGAATCCTTGAAGAACGCTGTGCAGATATTCCGTAACGCAGCCACAAAACTGGACGGTGCGATCAGGGATTCAGATCTTGCAAATGAAACGTAAGTTAAAGTGACGCAAGCCTACTGCCAATGTAGTTTATAATGTGGCTATAGTAGGGATAGTTCACCCAAAAATGAAAAAAAAAATCAGTCATTTACTTACCGTCAAAATGACTTGGTTTTGTATCTATACAATAGAATTCAATGAGTGCCCCTGTTGTTTGATTACAAACATTCTTAAAAAAAAATTTGTGTGCCTCAAAAGCACAAAGTCATTCATGACGTGAGTAAATGGAAGAATTTTCATTTTTGGTGAATTATCCCTCATGAGTCTCTAGGGGTTAAAAAATACAATGTTGACATATCTGTCTTATCGACAGGCCCCTGAAGGCACGCAGAATTAATGACCAGCTCATGCTGTTGGACAGGGCTTTCCTCGACCCGCTAGCATTCCCCGAAAAATATGGTTTCAGGTACGATGCCTCATTATCTAAACATCCTGGTACTAATGACAGGCCCCTTATGAATGGTAATCATCTTCCACCTGACCGCACTCCATTTGCTCATGCTGTTGTCACACCTGTTCGCTCAAATTGCCCCTCTAACAGTCTCTCTGACATCACACAGACATGTCATATGGGCCTCAAGGTCGTCGGGTGTGCCCACCTTCCCCGGGCTGGCAGATGCTGTGGAGAAGGCTGAGAGAACCGGAGTGAAAGAGGATTGGGATCAGACTCATAAACACTTATCCATCCTCACGCAGGCCATTGCAGGAGCTGCACACACACTGGATGATGTCATTTAATGCAAGACAATATTGAGCCATTAGCTGGTCACTGACTTGTAACATGCACAATGGAAATTTTCTTAAAACTGCAATCTTTTTGGAGTTAAACATGAACAAAAAACAATTATTAAGCAGAACAAATCAGTCTTCTTACCTTACGTCAATTTGCAATGGTAAGTTTATAATATTAATAATTTATCATTTGAGCTGTCAGGTAAGATTTCCCGGGAAACATCAGTTTTTAATTTGACTTTTCATTTGAAAAGAATGTAAAGTGACCTGCAGTGTTACGTTTCAAACAGAGATGGCGGTAGAAAGGCGAAATTTACGGATTGCAGCTTAAAGGAGAAAAATATTTAAAAAATACAAAGCGGAGGGATTTTTGGAGAACATCAACTATGTTCTGACAACAATTACCAATAGATTTTCAGTACAATATTATAAAACAAAAACGTTTTTGATCGCATAATATGAGTGTTGTTTAAAGTTAACACATTAGCATTGTAGCTAGAACGTTTCCCAGCAAGTGCTGCGTGTATTAAACGGGTTGCCAAATCATTTCGCAAACAGGACACCCTCTTTTCAGGCATGATTTATTGAAAACACACCAAAGTGATACTTTACAAACCTGTATTTTTCGTTAACAAGAACAATTGTCGTTTTTTGGGTATTAGTAAAATTAACAATACATTCTGTCACTGTGGCGTTGTTCTTGAGCGCTATAAAGCATTAACAACTATATAATCAAACCATTTTAATTGTCTCTATCTTTTAAAAGTTTATAATACAATGTAATACAAGGCAAAACCCACCACCAGTCTAGACTACATTGAGAACACAGAGTGAGTGAAAGTGCGGGAACAGAGGGAAAATCTGTATGTGTGTGTGTGTGTGTTTGTAGATAAAGAGAGAAAGAGGAGGGAGAAAGGAAGAGAGAGAGAGAGAGAGAGAGAGAGAGAATAGTTAGGGAACAATAAAACATATAAAACACACATATCGTAATCATCTAACATGGAAAAAGGTTAAGGCACATGATAGTTACAAACACATTTGCTACGTTGTACACGCGTTGGATTCGGATGTTTTGAATTAGTGATATCTACAGGTAAGTTTCTCGCCAGTCCACTGTTTTTCTATAAATATACAATCTGATGTAAATTCACACTCTGGGAACCTCCATTAATACACAGTACCAAAATCCTTTGGTTGTATTCTGCAAAAAGGCAGTCAGGAACAGACAGTCAAAAATGAATGACACTACACAAGGCTAACAGTTCTCCACACGGATGAACACAACATTTTCATCTTTCACCTTAAAATGAGAATTATTACACACGGTTATTTTGTTATTAGAAGTGTTTGTTAGAACACTATGGTAAAAACCTTGCTATAGAGAGTATAGAGAGAGTCACATTACAGAATTCAGACGATACTGAAGACACATGCTGCTTGCCTCGTATTGTGAGGAAACTGTTCAGAAAAGGAATACAAAAAAGTTTGCCTTCCTCCATGGCATGTCCGTTTGTAGAGGTTTTGAATCTAGCACACTGGCACGGTCCAAAAAATGTGTTTTAAACTGTTTTTATCTCTACAGAAAATAACAACAGATGCTTTTAATCTCCTTTGAGTGTCCATTATAAAATATTCACTTTACAATTACATGGAATTGTTACTGGAAAAATGAAAACAACAATTGTCATGCTTGATTTCGTTATTTTCAAATGATACATTTTTTATGTCACTTTTATGTACTTTGTCTTGCATAACTTCTCACACCAATGGGAAATGAAAACAAGTCTATGCCTGATTCTTCTTCTCTTTCCCTCTCTGTTTCTCCTGATGAACATGTACAATCTGGCAACCAACCAGATTCAATTCAGATTCGAGAATCATTTAATAATCCAATTGAACTCCAATTGAGAAAAAAACCAAAATGTTAATGCTTGTATTTAAAAAAGGGATTTTTTTTAGGGTGAAGAAGATACAAAAAAACCCACAAAATATAAATAGACAATGACAATGACTCTGTAGCGGAGGACACACATTTAACTAGAGTGATTATCTTTTTTATTATATTATTATTTTTTTATACAAACATGGCTATGCTTTATGAAATACTGAATGTGCTCTGAACAAACTGTTACGGATTCACATCTATTAATGCATAAAGATGACTGTGACTGTTTTTTTCCTTTTTTAATCTTTGTAATCTAATATACATTTATAAAACAACAAAAATAGAAAATGCTTTGAAAACTATTTTGATGACAGGATCAGGTGAATCGTCCTACTATCCCTTCAATTCCGCAATCTACATATTAACAAAGATTTTCCCTCATCACCCCTTAAATGAACCCAAACCATGTTGACCAATAGCTGATAAGTGCCAGTATTACCCAGCATGCCTCTCCAGCTCACCATGTCAAGGGGATTTACAGGATCAGTGGATCCAATCTGACTCAAAGTGTAGCATCTCTCCTCCTGTCAGCATCGCTATGAGCAGATGTCAGTGTTCAGGGTAAAACCCTGCTGTTTGAAGTACAGTTCTCGGTGAGAAGAAACAAACACAGTGATATTACGTCTTTAAAGTTGCTTTATAAAGCCAGCACACAGAAATCGCAAAAGCGTGCATTTCAATAAAGAACCCCCAGATTTATGTGCCCCCACACCCTTGTAATGAGCAAAAAACCTTCCATTTTCCTTCTTTGACAAGTGTCCTTCACAGCTTACAGCAGCCCACCATTTGAGAAAACCCAAACCTTCATTAAAACTCTCCAAAATGAAAAAAAAAAAAATTCACAACTCACTGCACTTCTGGGGAAAACATAAATCCACAAACAGGCAGATACATACAGCAAAAACAACCGAGACAAAATTATATTTTTTGTTTTGACATAAAAATATGTTTTAGTATTTTTTTTACATCCTCGTCCCCATTCCTTCCGACGCACATCCACATCCATGACATCACTTCCTGTACACTCAAATCCATCCATCATTCCAGCTCCACAACAGCAGATCCTCTGGGTCCGGCTTCACTACATCCAGTGGGAATGTACATATGAGAAGTGGTACTATTTGTTTCTTCTTTTTCAAACGTTTTTTTTGTTTTTTCTTTTCACATGTTGTTGAGCGATCTCAAAACGTTGGTTGTTGAACGAACGTTTCTTTCAGTCACTTTTTCAGGGCGAAAGTTTCGGTCACTTGTTCAGTCAAAATGAGTCCACACCTGGTGAGTTCTGTGGTTAATGGCAGTGGTGACTTGTGAAATCCTTGTATAGATGAAGTGCTGCTGCTAGCTAAGCCTGGAGCGGAAAAGGCGGGAAAGGGAAAGCCAGAGACATCAGACCACATCATTACACACATCAGAATGAAATACATGATACATGCGGAATGATACATGTTTCCATTGGTCACACAACACAGACCGGATCACATGTTTACAAACTGCACAGCACGTTGATGAGGAATGATTTTTATAAGGCTGAAAGGTTATATGTAACATATAATGCCTTTATATAAGGTCTACATCACATATATATATATATAAGGATGCAGATCTTATATAATAAGTATGACCCTGGTTTGCATTGAGACATGTAGGATGAAGAACGTAAGGATGATAAGCAGATATTTGCCAAGCATGAGAGTGAGAATAAACTGAGGATGGTGATGCCAACCCAGAGAATTCGGCGTCGCAAAGACAGTGAACTGTAATACACTAACTGCAAATATATAGTTTCATTGTGGTACATTAATTCAAAGATGCTTTGTGCCAAGTCGAACTGTGTGCCTCATAATTGCAATGTGTCAGTTTGATTATGCATAAGTGCAAATGAGATTTAAGAGCTATGATACATGGCAAAGGTTTAATGACCTTTTTGGAATTTGGTCTGCTCCTTACACAAAGCTATCCTATGGGTCATATAACTCTGTTCACCGCGTGACAAATTGCACTTGGACATTTAATTTTGAAATGTAACAGATTAAAGGCAGGGTAGGCCATCGATTTAAATACAATGATAGAATATCCTACTTGCCTGTCAAACTATATATGTGTTCATGTGTTGGAGGAGGCGTGGCTTTGGAAAGCCTTCTGAAGGGAGGGCGGGATCTTATGCTTTCAAAGCTAGCTTTGAAAAATAAGATAGCTCCAAAATTGCCTACCTTACCTTTAAAATTTTGAAAGTTAAATAGACTATAACAAAATGTTGACTTCTGTGCAAATTATTCCTTTGGTTTGAGTCTAATTTGAGTCTAAGTCCTAATTTCTACTGCATGCACAGAAACCGCATCATCTTGAATCGCAATCCTTTCCTAAAGTATCATCATACGACAGAAAATAAAAAATCATTTTTTGACAGGTGATTTAAGCATGCGCTTCTCAGATTAGTGACTGACACAATGCTTTCCTCTGGGTTAGGCGGGTGGGTGTTATTTCATAAACAGGACAAGCAGAAACAAAACTACAAAGATAAAACATCCAAATCAAACACATAAGACCTACCATGCATGCATTTAGACCCAGGAGTCAACAGGCTGGGGTTTAACATCACAAGCATCCATCAGACTGACTGCGGGCCTGTTGCTCCTGATATAGTGTTTCCTATTTGTGTCATTCTGTAGCAGTCGGAGAGGGTTTCAAATCAGCAAAACCAACAGTTCAAAACACACAGAAATAAAGAGCCAGAGTTAGTCCTCACAACGAGGAAGCTTGGGGGAAAATTAACAGTGAGAATTTAAAGATTTGAAAGGTAATTTAATTAAATACATGCAAAAACAGAACGGTTAAACGTGAAGAGAAACAACAAAACCGATTTGGTTAGCGTGCTCCTCAAGTGTACAAGCAGGGAGTGATAGCCGTGCCAACAAGGACCACTAGAGGGCGCGACTTCACCGCACTAGCCGATAAATAACAATCTAACCGTCCGTCAAACAACCCGACGACTGAAAATGGATCTGTGCGTTCAGTTAAACTGACGGTCGCGGTGACAAAAATGAAAATTTGTCACGACATCCGTTATGGCGTATGTGAAAAGGGTATTAAATAAATGTGGCGGGCGGCATTTGAAACAAAAAGCTCCGTCACAACGCTGAGGCGCGCTACAGATGCAGAAATATAGTCGTCAATAACGCAGCTTGTCCACGAACACAATCTTCTATGAACGCAGTGTGACCTCTTTCAAATGCAGATTCCCAGTAAAGTGAATCAGTCTCAAGCTGGGCTCTGATAACAGTAATAATATAAGACGACTCCATCTAAAGTCAAAGGGGAATAAGAGAACTCAATCTAGCGACGCGGAGGAGGTACTTCATACGCGAGCCGCCCTCTCGTACAGACGCCGGTCATTTCCATGCGGAGGAGATTGCAGCCCCTTAATCATCTCCACATTAATGGCTATAAAATCACAAAGCTGACATTTAATTATTCGTTTAAGCACCACGTGGGATTAACAGTCAACTGTCTGAGAGAAGTCTCTCTATATAGAATCTGTATGTATAGAATTATATATATATAGAAAGTCTATATATAGAATCTGGCCAAAATAAGGTCCCATAAGGTGGCACTGTTTGAAACAACCCACGTGTTGTCCATGTTGCCTTAAAATGCTGTCCAGAGTGCTCACTTATTAGGGAGTGTCAAAGATCACAGGGAGAATGTGTGCTTACCACTGCACCAACACATATATATTTAATGTTTATATAACAGTCTACCTTCCTTTTCCCTTGACAATTTTAAAGCTGCAATCCGTAACTTTTGCCTCTACCCTCATCTCCATTTAAAACATAAAATTGCAGGTTACTTTACGTACTTTTCATTACGCACGTTGAAGTCACACGAGGCCAAACTGACATTTCCTGGGAAATTGGACCTGACAGCTCAAATTATAAATGATTATCATAAACTTACAGTTGAGAATCAGGGTAAAGTAAGATAATGTAGTTGCTCAATAACTGATTTTTGCTCATCTTTAACCCAAGAAAGTTACGGATTGTAACTTTGATGTCGGTCCCTAAAGAATCTGACGAGAAGGAGGTTATTACTGCACAGAGAGCAGGTAAGAGAACCGTGCTTCACTTCTGACGCATCTGCTCTGACCTTTAATGGTTCTCGTTCTTGCAGGTCAGCCGAGCCGTCGCTGCCTTTGTACTTGGAGTCTTTGTCTCTCTGGTCGATCGTCGAGTAGCCGTCTAATGAGAGAGAGAAAGGGGAGAAGTGATCATGTACAGTGTGTCAACACCCTCAGCATGGCATCATTAAAGCAGGCAGATCTTTCAGCCTTCAGCTGGAGGCTTCCCGTACGTAGCGCGTTCTCACATCAGTCCCTATGTTTCCGGCGGAGATGTTTGTGATGTGTATGAGCTGTGTGCCGGTTTGTGTACATGCAGGCAGGTTGTTTCAGCACTTTCTACAACCAACTCAAGCAGCACCTCGTCTCCAGCCTCTGTCCAATTATTGTCAGTCAGGCTTGGAGAGGATGGTGTTGCCGAGGAGGAGATCAGAGAGACTGCGCTGTAATGAAGAGGTGCTACTCTGTAGTGCGGCGAACAAGCCATATTGCTTTTGTTTAAATTTCCATTGGCTCAAAGGCAAAACAAACATGTTACAGCGCCAGCATCTTATTAAAAGAGGGGTCGTGCAGACAGCATTGGAATGAAACCGTTCAGGAAACAAAAAGGAATTTGAACGCATTTAGAATTCAATTACTTTGAAGTCTAAGAACAACTTTGTCTTTACTGCTCTGTGAGAGACAGTTTGGAGGTGTTGAATATTAGATGGATTAGGTTCTTGTATTCCCATGGAAACCACGTTAGTTTGTTGAGTTGTTTTTTTTGTATGCAAACACAGACTTACCTGGACCAAGTTCATCCATAGGTATCATATCACCACTGCCACACCCTCTGCTGCCTGCAAAGCATTTTACAGGCTGGATTTTTCACGGTAATGAGACTCGAGCTCATTTTTAAAGGAACGTTTTTGGGTTCAATGCTAGTTAAGACGTATCGACAGCACCTGTGACCTGCTTTCGATCACAACAGAAAATAAACTCCTCCTTCGGTTAGTAAAATCAACAAATGTTGTTTTCACAAGAAGGTACTTACGATGAAAGTCTAGGGGTAAACATGAACATACACAGACGTAAAGACTTACTTATTACTTATTATATGTATTAATGATGTATTTATGTTTTAAATTAAGACTGGTACAAAGTTCTGCCTTTAAAAAAAAATATTTTAACCATTTACAGATGATTTACAGTTTGTTTATACAAACTGAGGGAGGAGTCAATGTTTTTGTCTAAGGTATTAAGTGCTGTGAATCAGGAATACAGTTATAGTTCCTTTTGACAATAAAGGGCCCGAACTGTAGCCTGCTCATTGGCCCCCAACATTTTTGTCCCGGGCCCTTTGACATTTAGCGATTACATGTCACAAATGCTGCCAACAGAGTTTAACTTCTATTGAACCCAGAACACTGATTTAAGCTGATATCACGTTACATCAAACAGCCTTAAGATCTGGATTTCAAGAACCTTTACTTCACATTTACACAAGCGGGGAATGAAGTGGGACTGATGTGAAGTGATCAAATGCATCGTCGTCATGAGCGTCCATACCGACAGTCATAAAACCAGTAAAGCAAAAAAGCCAAAGCTGTCATGCTAACTCCTCTCCCAATGAGATGTGTTGCG
Source organism: Botia kubotai (assembly GCA_036877585.1). Lineage (NCBI taxonomy): Eukaryota > Metazoa > Chordata > Actinopteri > Cypriniformes > Botiidae > Botia > Botia kubotai. The sequence continues at coordinate 2,257 of JAZGTI010009586.1, read as the reverse complement.
TTCGGGTGGACGGATGGTGCGTTTTACGGCAACGCTGCTGTAATTTTCCGTAATTTTACTTGAGAGTGAATGAATAACGAGCTGCTATACTGAGGCCCATTAATCCGCTGCCTGATCCTCATAAATCATTCTGTGTCATATGAACAACTCAAATGGTCAATTAAAGTGTAAGAGAGGAGAGCGGCTGAGCACACCAGCTAAGCAACAGAGGTGAGAGACCAAGCGTTTTGCCACGTGTTAAAACACAGAAAGTGGTAGAGCTCCGTGCACCTCCAGAGGCCCCCTGTGCACCCACATTTATCCCTGTTTGGGTCTTACGCTAACCTTGGTTCTTCTCCATCAAGGGAAGCGTGGTGTCGTCGTAGCCTGGCTTGCAGCTCTTGGACCCTTTGGGAGTGCCGGCCGCTATAGGCTGAAAATAATAAATAATAATAAACCACAGAGGGCTTCAGAAAATGTGTCTGAACAGGAATATATTTTCATTACTTTTATTACAGCGACTGATGATTAGTTAAGAATTAAAATTAAAATGTTCTTTATTGTCATTAAATAATGTCACAACGCATAGTCTTAATGGTCTTCGTTTCTTTATGCAAAGTATATTTTTTTCTTTTGATCTTGGGTGAAATACATATTGTGAGATTCTACACTTGGATATGTAGTGTATATTCGAAGATATAACGAGGAAGAAATGTGTGTGTGTGTGTGTGTTTGTATAAGTTTCGCTCAACCTGGAAGTGTGTCTTATTCCAGCCGTCCTTGGTCAAGGCATTTCTCAGTTCCTTATAGCTCCAAACCGTCTGTAGTACATGGGAAGCAGCTTTGGTCTCCCGTGCTGACTGGCTGCAGTGCATTAACATGGGTGAAAGAGAGTAACAAAAAATCCAGAGCTGTGTGGAGTAACTCAAATTCATCTCCCCCCACCCAAGCCCACAAGTCACCACAGCTCCAATCTCCAACCCCTGTGGCCACAGATTTCTCTCTTTTGACTTCATTAGCTTTCCCTGTGATCCTCATTTAATTACCAAGAGTCTGAGACTTCAAAGCCACTTCTCCAAAGTCGGAGAGAGATGGAGGCCATGTAGCCACTCTCCGGTCAGGCATGCACTGTTTTAAAAAGTTAATCTCTCACAATCAATATTTAGTTTTGGAGAAACTCACAGGCAAAAACGGCGCAAACGATGTGAAGTTTTAAACAAGGTCACATACGGAGCGATTGAGGAGGTTTGTTTAACATGTGGCTGTCTCTCCGGAGATCCGTGCTGTTTTTGATATCTACAACACCTTATTTAATATTCAGTTTTTCACATGCATATATTAACGATGACGTGTTTATAAAAATAAGTCACTTCAAAGAGGTGCGTGATGAAACGCTTGTTGCTGTTTTTCTATGCGAACGAAGGCGGAACCAAACCACAGATCAAAAACCTGTTGCTTGGTGCATACTGCATTTAATAAGTCTTGAAGGAATAGTTAACGTTTAAAATCCAGATTATTTACACCCCGAGTTATTTCAAACACGCGTGCCGTTACGTTTTCAGTGAAAGATTAAGAATTGAATCATTGTTGAATCCTTATTCTACACACAATGGGAGTACATGGTCACCAGAATGTTTAGCTATGGGTCACCTTTAACAAGTCAAATGAACAACTTCATTAAACAAAGAATAGAGCCGAAATTTGGAATTGAGCACTTTGGCCTGTGGTGTGAACGTACGGTAGCATGCATGTGATCAAAAGAGACCATCATCTTCATCGTTCTTCATCCACCTCTTACCTGGTTCTGTTGATGGCCACGAGTTTGTCGATAGCTTGAGCGGTTATGAGCGAGCGAGCGTTTTCAGAGCTGTCAGTGATGATTTCATGAATGGTGTTGAGGATGGCCACCACCGTATCTTCCTCCAGGTTCTTGGCTGGTCGCTGCTGACCGCTGGGCAGGTTGCTAACCAGGTCCCTCATGGCGTAACTCCCTGTGGAGGATATCAGAAAAGAATGAGAGACACAGCTCTGGAAAACAGACACAATCACAGATTTGTATTCATCAATTTTTCAACATTCTGATGGTTCATTAACCACCATCAACATAAACGTTTCTGGGTAAAAAAAGCTAAAAATTGAAAGGAATATAAACGGAATAAAGAAAAGAAAAAAGGAAGAAGGAAAAATTAAAGGCTCATAAAAAAAGAATTACAGAGTTCGTAAAAAATACAAACGAATAAAAAGGTGTTATTTATTTACGCTGTACTTTCCATGCAAT
>JAZGTI010009585.1:0-18652 GCA_036877585.1 Botia kubotai | reverse complement strand
GTGAGGATTTATTACCTGGTGTGTGAGGTAGGTAAGCTTGCAAAAGTTTGGATCTCTTCTTCTCATAGCCCTTCTGTGTGATGTCACCTGGGGAAAAAAACATCATATTAATCAAACTAAACATCTATAACTACAGGAAAACATCACTGAATGGACAAGCAGACCAGAGATTAATGACATACACACAGGTTTGTTTCATTGTATTAATAAGGAATGCTGATAGACTTCCATTGTTGCATATGGCTAATGTTATTTTTCACCCTCTTCCCCTAAACAAGTTCTCACACAAATCTCTCGACTTTAGTAACGCAAAACATGATTTGGCCAATTTTAAACCTTTTTTATACCAACTTAATTTGTAGTTTTCCTCTCCGTCACTCTCTCACACTCTCTCGCACACACGAGATGAATCACAAAATGATTTCATGAACCACAAATCACTACTGACTCTGTCTCTCTCACACACACACACACACACACACACATAAACACTGCACCTACAATTAATACTTCAGCTCTCCGTGTAGATTTATTATTGAGATTGTGTTGTTGGCAGACTCTAGTAAACAAACACAAGTCTAAACATGCAGCATCCCAAAATAATATCACAAACGGTATCCATGGCAACATAGGTGCGGTGCCCCTCCCCCCAGAGAGCGACAGGAAATGAAGGCAGGAAGGTTTTACTCTCATTTAAAAATGAAACACAAAACACTTTATGCGTTGAGGTTTATTTTCTACATCAGCTTAATTACAATTAAATACTTCAAGAGACAGATTTTGTTTTATTGCACAAAGATCTGGAGGGGACAAGCAGAAAACCTCACAAACTGGGTTACTGGGTCATTCTACACAGACGTTTACATAATAAAGATGCAGAAAAACAAGACAACATATGCATATACTGAAATCCAAGCAAACACATACACACACACATTTCAATCCCAATACTCAGTGCATACATACATGCACTAAATACACCCTATCATACATTCAGACACGAGCTAACATCCTCTCGGTCACAGCGGCCATTTTATTAAATACCACTGCTTGTCAAACAGCTGAACATGTGGTTGTAGCTCTATTTAGCAAGAACACAGATAACATCACGCCTGTTTAGTGGCTTCTGGACTCCGGGATCATTAGGAAAGGCACATTATGGCATGAGATCTAAGCAAATGAGTTTGGGAGGGTTTGCTGGTGCACAGTTTCTCAGAAACGCCGGACCTCGTGGGATTTACATGCTTGGGTTCACTCAGAACGGCGTGTGAAATCAGCCTGATCTTGTGAAAGAAAACATCTTGTTAACCAGAGCTCAGAGGAGCAGACACTAAAGCTCTCTGTAGTGCGAAAAGAGCTGAAACTGAATCAGTGATGTGTGAACGCCACAACTGGATGTAATCTGATTAGTACTGCGAACCAGAATTGCATTGCCTGGTCTGACAAATGTTGATTCCTTGCAAACAGAAAGACAGTGGGTCTTAACTGGGCTTAAACAGCATGGATTCTTTTTGAAGAAATGCCTCACTGTTGTGCAAAATGAACTGGAACTGAATTAATGAAGTGTGAACGCCAAAACTGTCTAGTTTGATTTGCCCACCAGATTCACATTGCCTGATCTTACAAATGTCAACTTAAGTCACTAGTATAAAGACAGCAGGTCAGAACCGGCTCAGAACTGGGATTAAACAGCTGGATTCACACTGAAGTAACAGAACACTCGTGCAATATGTACTCAATTTAAGCCAATTGTGACATTGTTGAAATCTCCCCTGAAAAGCAGTCTATATAATATTACAATAGAGTCTTTGGTCATTTGTGAAGCTCTCCTTTTCATTCTAAAACAAAGGAGATATTAAAGAGATGTCATGTGTGTTTTTTCCATCCAATGAGTCACTTTGGCTGTTCTCAAACAGATATTTGAGTTGAATAACATGCAGAGTCATAAAGTTCATCGCCAAGCCTGAGCCGCAGTTACGTTTGGCCCTGAGGAATGTTCCCAGCGTTTAATTTAGGCTGAATTCAGAATCGGGGTTGTTTTTGGAAGCTGGAGGGGGTCTGAACTGAACCCTCTACTGGCCTGTGAGGGAGTTCAGCCTTCCAGCTGTAGCACAGCAGTGATCATGACATGAACTGCATGATAACATCAGCAGCACAGTCAGTCATTTGTGTTACTCATCACATCTGTGATTCAGCATAACATTCACATCTGAACTGAAACTCCTGCAGCTGGACTGTTGCTTACCAAAACTGTGCAGATTGTGTCTTTGGTTTACAGAAACTCTAGCGTTCAGATCCATATTTTACAGACTAGTTATGACACAGGGAAGTCATGTAAAAAAACACAGGGAATAAGCCAGCTGACAATTTTAGGTTCAATGATTAACATTTACATAAAGTAATAAAAGCGATGAAAACTGGGAATGTTCAAAACTTCCCGTTCTTTTTAAATGTTGTACTAACGTTAGTGTAACATTTTATTTCTGTAACATTTTTAAAATGTTCCACTAACAACTTAATAATATATTTTTGATGTATGATGTACAATGTTAAAAATGTTCCACTAACAATACTGTAAAAACATTTTTGACAACTTTAAGAGAACATTCTGAGAATGTTCCCTGTTAGCTGGGAATTCTGCTAGTACGCAGGGCTTGTCTCATGGACATTTTGTCTAGGTTGCGTAACAAAGTGACGCATCGGTCACATTAACTCTTTCAGCTGTGAGAAGAACCAGTAATGCAACATGAAAACCAGTAACGCAACATGAAACACCAGTAACGCAACATGAAATACCTGCATTCTGACCCTTAATAAAACAACAATGATTAAATATGTTACTATTAATTAAACCCTGAGTGAATCGAGGGTCGACTCCATTTCAGGAATTAAGAAATAAATGTACTGGTGTGACATTTCTGCATGTTGACGTGAAGATCTGGGCGTGAGAATCTGGCTGAACTTCTGCAGGTTTCCCAGTACAGATGTAAGACTAGCAGGTGAAAGCTTAACCCACAAACTAATGTCACTGGCATCATAACCAGCAGAATAAAACTGTATGTAGGTCACGTCTTACATACACACGGCTGCTCTGTGCGCCTCCAGCTCTTAATGAATGCAAAAGCATGAAAATTAAGAGAGAACGGGATTCTTCCGAGAGCATTAAACTGACTTTTAAATACCAGCAATATTTAGATTACACCCTCGCTTAAGGTTAATGATCAGCTCTCATTAATATTTGTAATGATGAGGAATGGCTGATCTATTTGAGGCTGTGTGTAGAGGGTGAGAGAGAGAGAGAGAGAGAGAGAGAGAGAGTAAAAATAGCATCATGATGGGCTTTTGGACAGCTGCGACTACAGACTTCCCATGACAACCCCTCAAAACACACACACACACTTCCAGTGAAGTGTAAAAGATCTGAGATCTTATTAATCTTCATTTTTTGAGATCTTAATTTTTGCCTTCTGGTTTTGTCAATGACACACTTGAATGTTCAAGAATCGTTGGCCTGCATAATATAACAGAAGGTAAACTAAACCCAACAGCTCAAATGTGACGCGCTAATTTGGCTTTCGGAGATAGCCGAGATCCATAAAAAGCAGTTTCCTTAGCTCAACTTACGACATCAGCCGCAGAAACAGTTCACTGTTCACTGCCAGCTCATCAACATTCCCAGCGTCTCTGCACCCTCTGACACATTACAGCTCATGGTCAAAGCCCTGCTTACCAGTCATTAAGAAAAGAGCAATTACTGAACCAGGCAGCCAACAACATACATTTATAAAACAAGACTACACCTTATATGGCAAGACCGACAGACTGCAAACACAAGAGCATTTACGTAAACACACCGCGATTACAGAGATGTCTTTAAAAACATGTCGTTTTAGGCAAGTGTCTTGGGCTGAAGTACATATGCAAGAGAGGTGGTTATGAAGCAGGGATGGTACAGTGTGATAGATGTGACAGATGTGATTCCAAGAGACTGTGATTTTTGATGAGGTATTTCTTAAAGGGGCCGTGTTCAATTTCTACACCAACAGCAGGGTGACAAAAACTGTGATTGTTTTCAAACACTCCTGCCAACCCTTCTAGGAAAATAAATGTTTGGGCAATATGTTTGTGCCATTTTCCCAAAACACAAAAGTGTACAATACAGCAGGTACTGTACGACTGTATTTTACATACAGATGTCTGCTGGAAGTACATTTTGTTAATTTGGTTTAAAAGTACACAAGCATACAGATGGCCTAAACACACACAAAAGCCACAAAATGTTATCTTTGATTTCATGGGATCTGCAGAGAACACATAAATACATGTTTATATTCTGCATGAGTGCATTAATGCATGAAGTATTACTCTGATCAGTGGAAGACCCTAATCCTGCAGGATGACTCTTTTGCCCCCTTAAGCCTTTGTCCTCGGAGCCAATCAGAACATGGCATGAAAGACTTTAAACCAATGAAACAATTGCCTGTAGACAAGAAGGCCAATCAGATGACAGCATGTGGGGAAACTAGGCCAGAAGCCAAAGCAACAGAACAGTGACAACAGATGCCCCAACCCGTATACACACACATACAAATCGGATATTGTAATATATGACATGCTTATGGATTTACATGTCATACATGCTAATTTCTAAGACAAATCTGGTACGTATATGCACCAGACAATATTGTAGCTTAAATTATACGCCTCCAAAACATAATGCATTCTGGGAAATATTTCCCGCTGATGTATTCTAGCCGGGTCAGGAGTCAATGGGAACGTTCCGAACTGTTTGTGCTGGAATAAACATCAAGATGACAGGAAAATTCTTTCATATCTGATTCAAGTACACAAAATAACAGAGCGCAGTACACTGCACAGAGTAATGGTAGCAGATGTGCCCTAATAAGGGGAATCATCCTTCTGTGTGTCTCTCTCTGAAAGGAGAAAATGATGCAATCTAAACGAAACATTAACGACAAACCCACACACACGCGCGTTCTGCACCCGCCATGTGTCACCACCGTCTACACGAACGGGGTTTCCTCCCGCTTACTACAGTCGTAAGAAGAAGAAGAAGAAGTAGAACAGTTCGTTACAGTTAATACTCTGTCACATACAGTTGAATCCATCATCTTGTTGTTGACAGAAAGGGTGTATCTCTCTTATTTTTCAACCAGTGAAACAGCGACATCAGTTAAACTCATCAGACTCAGGACCAAAAAAACATGATGTGGCCTCTCGCTCCCTCGGAGCTGATGTATGGACTTCCAGGCATTAGTAATCGATCAATATAGGATTTTCATTATGTTTTCTGATGTTTAAACTTCAGCCCCTTTGGTTCCATTCTTGCAATATTGGGGACCTTATTCCTTGGGCAACATTCCCGAATGTCTATTTGGGCAAAAACTCGCAAATCACAGAGTTTGAACGAGCGTGTTTACAATTTCTCCTTTTTTAAGTTGCCAACACGAATGTTCACGAGAGAGAGAGAGAGAGAGAGAGAGATGCACTGTTCACTCTGTCCCAAAACTTTGCATGCAAACGCGTACTGAATACATCACGACACCGGCAGCAAACGGGGGACATTTCTCAGCGTTGAGAAACATCGCGGTGTCTCGCACTCACCACTGATTTACTTGCCCTATATATTCACAGAGGCGGTGGCTCTGTTATGCACAGCTCACTGGTGAGCAAAACGGAAAGAAAATATGAGAGAGAGGGAGAGAGAGAGAGAGAGAGCTTCTGAATTCCTGATGACGCCTCCCTATAGCCGTGCATTAAAATGCCATTTAAAATGAAACGTTTCTATCTTCATCCAAGGTCACCGGAAACGCTCTGTCAGGTTTTGCAAACATAAGCACGCGCTACTTTAAACGTGACACATGTATGGAGCGGGCTCACCCGTTCACTTTCTCTCTCTCTCTCTCTCTCTCTCTCTCACCCTGTTCTGGTAATCCCCCTCTGACCAACCGACCGACCGGGCAACTCACCCTCTGATAGTTCCAGCTCCAGCTCCGCGAGCCGTGCTCGCACCTCCAGAGGCAGCGGTAACGAATCACGGTCTGCCATGACGATTCCAACACATCAGAGCCTCGGTTCGTCTCCGTGTCTCCCGAGCTCACGGGTGTCAAGCGTGTATTTCACGGCGCAAAAATAGACCGCATCCGTGTGTGCGCGCGACGGGGAGGGCGAGCGAAGAGCGAGCAGTCGGGAGATGCGCAATGACCGGCAGGATTGTCGGTAAGAAGACGTTCCTGTTATTGCTTCTGATCCCGGAGCGCTGCGGTGCACGGGAGTGAAGCTGCCTGTGTTTTCCACTGCGGTGCCCGCCGCTGCCGTCGTGCTCACGTGACCTTGGTGTTCGAACCCAGACGAGGGCGACAGAGCGAGCGAGCGCGCGCGCGCCCGTACCGACTGTTAACGGAAAGCGGCAGCTGTGCGGGGATATAACGACCTCCAGGGCAATCAAACACGCCCCGGGTGAATGTGGGGCAATACGTGTCAACAGGGGTGATTTTTAAAGAATGATAACATAGGACTCTCAGTTACACATTCATTTAACGAGACATCCTGGTGTAACCAAGTGAATAAAATGACACGATTCCTCGGTTTTATTTTATTTCTTAATTATCACTGTATTAAAGTGTTTTGTTCTTTTTGGGGGCAATTACCGTCCTGAATTTGGGTTGCAATAGGTTTTGTAAATATTGTGTATATGTTTTGTTCCCTGTTTTGTAGAGGAATAAAATGACAAACTTCACAATCAGGGGACTATGACGCCTCCTGCTGGCGAGCGGTGGTATAACTGAGTGCAGTAACGCGGTGCCAAATAAAACGCAAATAAATTATAGCAAGGTGCGTCTTTAACACGACCAGCACAATTTTAAAACAATATTAATCCTTTAAATTCAATAATCACGAACTCGATTTATTGTAGATTCATTGTTATAGTATCATCATTTGTTTATTGACTGACAGGAGATTACGTCATCTCTATCTATTATAATTGAACGCCTGTATTTGAGTTTACTCCTCTCATTAAATATCTGTGTAAACAGACAGAATCTAAGAATTGACCAAGAATTGTAGCTATACAAACGTAATGCAATACAGTGATATTTTAAAAGCCGTAAAGCAAACTTTTGACGTTCAGTTAAAGCTGTCCCCATATTCACTCATACACAGCAATGTATCTGTTTTAGATTTAAGACCGATTTGGCAAGAAATATTTACAAGGCCATTAAAAAGCTTACTTTTTTCCAACCTGCTACTATTGTAAAAAAATATTACAGAATTTCTTTAAATGTAATATTAAACGTGAAACGTGAATATCTGCATAAATAACAGCATTTAATTATGTTTTTGGAAAAAAGCTACAGTGTCACAACTTTACACTTGAGATAAATGTCTATATAAACGGTAATAATGAAAATGTCCCCTTAAAAATATTTTTTAAAAATAAATAAAATGTCCCCTTAAAAATATTTCATGGCACGTTGCAAATCAATCTCTGATACGGTAATTGATCCATGATCCATTGTAAATAAACTCTTTTAATATGAACAACTAAAAAGGCTTTCTGTCATTGTATTTTTTCCCGCTCATATTGTTTGATGACAGGTGTCCATCACATTTTGATACACGCCGAACACCAGTTCTCCACTGTTTTATTGTAGTAACTATGGTTACTGTGATAAATCTTCGTAGGGCGCACGAGCGCTTGGCTCCGGGGCGGGTGGCTGTCGGGTTAAAGGATCACGAGCAGCAACCCAAACGACTTTCCTGTCAGGAACAGCCTGCTCGCCCACCATTGCTCGCCTCGCAGCGCTCACACATTCTCAAGCTGAAGCGGTTTTAACCAGCGCGTTTCATGCTTTTGTGAAAGGACACTGTGCGGTTATGCGTGATTTGCTTCTCGACTGCTCGGTGTTCCAGCACCGCGCCCGGATGGAAATGTGTCTTCCGGGGAGAAGCTGCTTTCAGCCAACGAGACACCGAGCACAGCCTGGACATCTGCAACTTTCCCCAGCAGCTTGTGTCTTCCCGAGAACGCATGCGGTTTGAGGCACCTATCTATGGCCAGACGACACAGCCTGCGTCTCAGAGGAGGGTTTAAGGGCTGTGGGAAATCCGACAGAGGCCCGTAGGAGCAGAAACTCCAGATTTTGCCATTTCATTCTGATCGTCGTGCCGTCATTCATGGATGTGCACGCAGAGGCGGGTCCGCTGCACTTGCAGACGGTGGATGAGCCACCGGGAGGCGCCACGGTCACTGTCACTACCGAACAGTTTCAGGTCCAAACGGTACTGGGGTGTGACGGCGAGATCAGCGAGGATGAACCGCAGTCGGGTGCCGGAGCTCAGACCCCCACCGCGGACGATCCGATCACGGAGATCGAGAGCGAGGACGGTGAGCGTGCAGAGGCGGACACACCGGCCGTTCAGAACGCAGGAACGCGAGGGAAAACGGAAACCGTGGGCTACAGCTGCAGCAACGAGAGCTGCGTACCGACCCCGGGATGTCGGATCTGCTTCCAAGGAGCCGAGCAGGTAAAGATGACTCGTGGGCCGCTGGCACGCGACGCGTTCTTGCAATTCCGTTTGCGTAATGTTTCAGTTGCTGCTCCGCACGTAAATTACGTCTTTGCATCGCGTGGCATCGTGTATTTGTAAGTCGTGAGCGTTACGGTATTTAAGACGCCGTGTTAAAAACACTTTAGCTTTTAAATGCGTTTTCTTCCGTTCCGTTGAGCCCCGTCTTTGCGGGTTCGACCGTACGAACGTGTCCTGCGTGAACGGCCTTTTTTCCACGCTGTTAATGAATCCATGAGCTCCGTTACGGCGGAGTTGAGTGAAAAACAGTGTGTATGTATTCAGCACCTTGGAGAAGGACCAAACACAAGGTACCAAACACAAGGTACCAAACACAAGGTAAGTGATACTGCAGGTAGCAGTGCACAATCCGCTTCATTGGGATATGTAGCTATATTTATTATGATATACCCTAAACGTATGACATGCCTTACATTTGACATATTTTTAAAAGCCGTCCTTTTTACGTTGTTCAACGCTCTCTTAGTTTCATCTTTGTTCCTGCTCGTAAATTGCTCTTAAAATCTTAAATGCTCTCTCATTGGTAATCGCGTCTGTTAAACGAATGTGTGTAAAATATCTTAGATTTATTACAGCCCTACAAACAGATGCTTTACACAAATACACAAATTGTGTGTGTGTGTGTGTGTGTCAGATCCATTAGAATACCTGCTGCTTGTTTCATCTCTAATGGTTTTCACTTCCTGCAGCTAATGTGCTTTTTCCAAGACGCCTTGTGTGTGCGTGTGTGCGTGTGCGCGCGTTTCACTGTGTTCTCAGGTTCATTATAGATCTAAATGAGGATGTTAATGAAATTATTCACGAATGCACAGATCACTCGTTTGCTCTTTCATTCATACGGAGCTCAATCTCCGTCATCACTCACATGCTGGTCACTTCTCCTGTTCTGCTCATTCAGAAAACAGAGCGAGCTGTGACCATCTGCTTTATTGTTAATGGTTCAACTTTCTCCATTCCCGTCCGTGGAGGATGCACATTAACGTTCTCGGACGGTTTTTTCAGTGTTCGTCTCCGCCTTTTCCCACAAAGCTTTCACTCATGTGACAAACACTGTAGCTGGTCGTATTAGTCTGTAGCGTGACGTATGAGAAACACGAGTCAGAGCTGTCAGCCGTCTGTCTTCAATATAAACCTGCAGTCAGTAACTGTCGACTCTCTAGCGCCATCTCCGTTTGAAACATACAATTAAAGATTACTTTACTGGCATTTCTCGGGAGATCAGACCCGACAGCTGATATTATAAATAATTATTACTTCTCTTAAAACTTATTTTAAAGGTAGCTTTTACTTAAGTATTCTGTAATTATTTTTGTATTAGCTTCGTGAATTGTTGTGATGTTTATTTCTCTGCCTGTACTTCATTTTCAAAAAGACATTATTATGCAACATGTGCAACATTTAGTTAATAATGAAGTTGATTATTATTGTTATTATGATATACAGTTGAAAAAGCGATCATTAAATCATTAGATCATTAAGCGTTAAAGCGACCATTTTAAATATGATCTGTCATGTTCTTGCCCAGTAAGTGTTTTTATTTTGTTCATTTTTTCCCCCCAAAAAGTTACAGATTACAGCTTTAATAGTCGTTAGGTTTGTCTGAGTGAAATATGCATGCTGTGTGTTGTGACTGGCTGCAGGGGGAGCTGCTGAGCCCGTGTCGCTGTGCCGGTACCGTTCGGCATGCCCATCAGCACTGTTTACTCAAGTGGATTAGTGAGAAGGGTTCCTGGAGCTGTGAACTCTGCAACTACAGATTCAACATCCTGCCTATACATATCAAACCACCACAACAGGTAAACACACGCTCACATGGCATTATATATCCATCACCCCTAAATCCACCAGTATATTAGTGTAAGGTTAGAATAAGCCATTCATTTTTAATTGCCGTTAGTCTGATTAGGGCAGTATTTATGACAGATAATATAAGAGCGAATCTGATGAGATTTAAAATGTGTATATATTTGTGTTTGCCAGTGGCAGTCTGTCACTATGAGTCTGGTGGAAAAGGTTCAGGTAATTGCCGTGTTCTTGGGTGGCATCTTCCTATTGGCTAGCGTGTCGTGGCTGCTGTGGTCAGCACTGAGCCCGGAGGCGCTATGGCAACGCAGTGACATCCTGTTTCAGATCTGCTATGGCATGTATGCCGTCATGGACCTCGTGTGTATCGGTGAGACACAAATATGTATAGTAAAACAAATAGCTGCATTAAAGCTGCAATGCGTAACGTTTGCCTCTCTATCGCCACCTCTGTTTGAAACATAAAATTGCAGGTTACGTGCGGAGTTATTTTTTTAACGTGGATGACAAGTTTAAATTCTAAACAACTGCTGTAAGAATAAGATACAAACGCTGCATCATCCACAGCAACCGGACATGCGATATAATAGCCGCATCTTCCGTTTACAGATGTACATTTCCTGCGAAATCTGACCCAACCGCTCAAATGATAAATTATTATAATCTTACAGAGATTGTGCTGAACACTGATCTGTGGTTGCTCAGCGACAAATTGCAGCTTTAAAACATTAAAACACATTTAAGTAATTGACAAAAAAAACCTTTATCCTGAAGGAATACAGTATAAATCTCACCCATGCTGTTTTCATGGAGTGAGCAATACATAAATACTCTCTAATACTCCTCAAATACTCTCATTGTGCGTGTGTGTGTTGCAGGTCTGATTATTCATGAAGGGGGTGCTGTGTACAACGTGCTCATGCGCTGGCGAGCAGTTAACCTTCTCTGGGATGTTCAGAACTATGATAAAAGCCGTGACCTGGACAACACACACAGTCCACATCGCAGCCTGTGGCTGCCCCTCACACACACACATACAGTCTCACCCACCACCCGCCTGGAGTCGTCCCCTCGGTGCCCCCTTCATCTCTTCTCCATGTGCCTGAACGTGACCTCTGACCTCTCTCCACAGGAGCAAAGCTCGGGCGAGCTTGTTGTTAGGGTCACGTCAGTCTGACCTCAAATGTACTCATTCAGGGACCAATCCACTCTCCCTGCACCGTCCTGTGATGGGCGTGGCTAACAGATGGGAGGAGCCTCGGCATTGGGAGGAGCCTTACTTGAAAAGCACTTTAGAAGATACGCAAACTGCATCAAATATGGTGTTGTATTGAATATGGGAGTTTTCTAGAGTTCTGTCAGCAACTCTGCATCGGTCTTCATCAACGTTCAACTGCATAGCACACACACACACACACACACACACACACACACACAGCATCTGCAATGTAATACTGCTGCCAGACAAATGAATGTTTTAAAGCAACTTTGTGTTCAGGTTTGTTATAATTTCACTAATATTCACTGCGCTTCATCTGCCGTAAGAACGTAACAAATGCTGGTAGTGGTAAAAAACTGTTATTAAGACAAACGCTGTACATTTAAATCCTGTTAAATCCTAAAGTAAGGCGATCATACATTTAAAGGCACGGTAGGTGATTTTTCCCAGAAACATTTTTTGTTGTGCTGGTTAAAAGTCTCTTCACATCCCGATAGCAATCACTGAAGTGGTCTAAATATATTTATATAATTATAAATGTTCTGTGGAAGGTCAAATCATTGCCTTTGGTCCGAATGCAATGATACGACATCCTACTTGCCTGTCAAACTGATCCGTGTGTTCATGTATTGGAGGAGGCGTGGCTCTGAAGGGAGGGCGGGATCTTGTGCTTTTCAAAGCAAGCTTGCTATTGCTAGCCTCTTCGAAATTGCCTATCCTGCCTTTAACTATAGTGCCCTCAAGATACAAAACTGGGGGTGGCGTGGCCAGGCAATTAGTCAACAAGAAGTGAAATACTTTGTAGTAGATATATGTATGTAAAATAACATTTTTAGAGTGATGAATTTTGAGAATGTATTATGTTTTGACATTGTAAGCACAATGAAAGCTTTCCTGAAGGATCGACTTGATTAGGAATTACTGCTGCTAAAAATCCCACCTGTCACAATGATTCAAGCACTGCAGATTTTTACCGACTTGGGAAAAAATGAGTCATTCTCTTGCATGTTTATTTATGAAACATTTAGGCTAATTTAATCATGCTCTCGGTGGGCAATACGAGTGTAGTAATCTCGATGCCATTTAACACATTATACCATGTTTATGCCAAGTGCATTGTGTACATTTCTTCTCAAATTCGACACATATGTAAAGCCCCCAGATCTGTACTGGATTTATTCTTTAGCTGCTGAAAAGCAGTGATGAGCTTAAGGGCTTGGCAAAGGGTGGAATCTTTCATAACTACAAGAAGGGATCGAACAATCTTCCAAGTGCTTTCACTAATGAAGTCTTAAACAGATCATCATTCCAATGTTAAAAAGCATCTGGAGTCACAAGACGCTGGAAAACCTGACCAGCATACGTTATTTGGTGCTAGCCGATTAGCATAGCCTACGAAAGATTTCCTTCAGGCGCCGCTGGGATGTTGAGATGTTTGTCATTCCGAGAATTGTTTTCTGTACCGCACAGAGATGGGCGCGGGGGGGTTGAGGATGTACATTTCAATGAATGTAAAGCGTTTTGAATTTTTGTTACATTTATTGCCTATAAACTAATACACAGTAAAGATACAAAATGAGAAAGAGTTTCCTGTTGTTTTAGTGTTTTTTTTATAGGCTTAAAGTACAAAAATAGCATGACCAGAGTACTTTTTGGACAATTCCGATAGTTATGAGAGTCCCGCAGTTACACAAAGGTTTTTTAAAATATACAGCTCCTCGGAAATATATAACATAAAATACAAACATTGCACATATTTACTGTCACATATAAAACAGACCGGAAGGCCACTCTGCATACGGATGTGTACTTCTGTGTTTGTGAAGGCACTGATTGTTTCTGACTGGAATTTCTGCCTGCAGAATTCCAAAGAAATGCGACCGGACTTGATTTAAAACGTTAATATAAAATATCAGGAGTATTAAGGCAACAAATGGGGATCAGTGGACAGACTTACATGCATGGCACCATTTAAAACACAACCATCCACAACTGAATGTGTGTGTGTGTGTGTGGGAACACAATAGTGTTCGTTTTAAAAATGTCACAATTTCGTCTTTGGTTAACGTGATTCGTTTGCATGTGTCATTGAAGGGTCACTTGTTTTTGCGATTTCTAATGGATCTGCTCTTTTATGAAAGGCACATTTACATAAAGAGTTTGTGTGTATAAATATAATGGTGGTGAGGTTAAAGGTCAGGGGTCAGAGGTCACCAGTCGCTGCCAATGGACTGACAAGTGCTGAAACGTTTCTTCACTATTAGACTGATGTAAGCCTTCATGAGCTTTGCGATGTCCATCACCTACACAAAGAACAAAACAAGAGAAACTTGAAATCACCCAAACAATCACAAACATATTTGTGAATATTTGCTAGATGTCTGTTCTATCAACACCATAATACTCTCTTTGCCAATCAGAAATAAGGGGCGAATGCACCAGCTGTGAATTGTTACCCGTGTTGCATTGCATGTTTATGTTAAGGGGCGGAGCAATAAAGGGAGGGGCGTGTTTATTCAAATATAAACAGAATTTCTCGGAAACTGCTTGGCGCACCATTAACGTTGTTCATGTGTTTGCTTGGTTTACTGCTTAAGCTTGACGTCTATGCTATTCTCCTCCCTAGATATAGCTTAGAGCCATTTATCAGTATAAATTTATATAAGATTTTTTGCACAGATAAATACAGACCTCCCCTAAAAGCTGCATAATTTGTGATCCGACACAAGAAGTAAACATGGAAACAATCGTACCATGTTGGTGTTGAAGAGCAGCTCACGTCCCTCCACGCTGATCTTGTAGATGTTGAGCTGCGGTGCGCCGAATGACAGAATAACCTCGTAAGGAAAGACCTCCAGAGGCCACGCCTCCCCACGCTTGTACACACACACCCCCTTGCGGCTTACGCCCAACCAGAGCTCTCCTGGAAACGCCCCATCTACACACTGACCAACAGAGAAGTGTCATTCAGCGTTCCCTCTGACTGATGAGGGCTGTGTGTGTATAGTGTGTGTTTGTGTAGCCTTACCTCAATGTCGAAGAGGGTGGAGCCATAGCCCTGCCATTCCTTGATAAGACTCATGTATTTTTTCATGGCTTGTTCCTGCTCCATGCCCTGCAGTTTACGCCATTTCTCCACCAAACAACTTATCAGCCCTGCCTTTTCATCTTGTAGCCACGCCTCTATAACCGCAGGCTCCTCCTCTTGGCGTTGTCGCCCCAATGACCCCCGGAAGCTCCGCCTTAGCGTTCCTTCCAGGAAACTCCCCCTTTTCCTCTCCATAGCACTTCCGTTGCCAGATGCAAATGACCGGGCGGACTGCTGTACCCGTGTGCGCAGACGGGCCACAGGAAACACGTGCTCCAGCTCAGGCAAGGCATTCTGGATAGTGTAGTCTCCTAACAGATACTGCAGCCGGAGAGCAGCCAGGAACTGCAGCGTCTCCTCTGGGGCAGGATACTGACCCCTAATAACAGCTTCATGGGCCTTAAAGGGACAAACAGACATTTAAATTCATTCAAGGAGGAAATCATTTAGGGACAATATCTTGGCCTATTATCATAGAGGAAATACAGATTAAGATGATTTATTTCATTGAAGTGAATTCAAACCTGTTCAAACATGAACGCAAACTCCACGCTATCAGTAGGAACACTTTCCGGTTCCGAGAAACAAAAAAGTTTGAAGTAAAATTTCCAGCCCTCTCCTTCCTGTCCTTTATTCGCCAACCTGACGGAGAGCAAGCGAGAGAGAGAGAACGGGTTAGAACTGGTTACAAGACTCCCCAGGCTTTCTCATTTAGCTGGTACGGTCATAGCTGTCAGGTGAGACTCACATCTCAAACTTGGCGAGGACGTCGGCCACAACAGTCTTGCTCTCTATGGCTCGGTCTGTGGTGTCATTGTGTTCAAAGAGAGCGAACATGTTCTTACAGTCCTCCATGGAGAGACCTTTCAGCAGCTTCTCCACAACCTGGAGAGCAGCAGATACACACAAGATGAACTTGGGTCTGAGCTAACAGGCAACATTCTCAGACCCTTGGCGAAGTTCTCTCAAGTTATCAAAAATGTTTTTGAAATGTTATGAAGCGTTCTTACAACCTAAAATGGTTAGCTAGGGAAGCTCACATTTAAATGCGTGTTGGTGTGTGTGTGTGTGCATACCTCTCCTGCAGTTGTATGCGAGTTAATGGTGATTTTGCAGGACCCTCCCCCATGGCAGTACACGGTTGATGTCATTTCCTGTCTGCTAAGAATGGCCCTCAGCTCCTCCTGTGAAGGAACATACTCTCGCCCGCGCACGCGCCTCAAAGCATCTTGGGAAAATGTAGCGTAGCGTTCCATCTCTGTGCCCGGGTAGAGCTCTCGTGTCCTGTGTAGACAAATCCATCACACTGATCATCTCTCATGGTTACCATAGTTACGCTACACAATCTCTTCCTCTCATTGGCCAAAATGTGCAGTATACAACAAAACACACTGTGTGAGACACTGTATCCCATAATGCAATGCGAGTGAACTGGAAGCCCTAAAGTACCTCCTTTCAATCTCAATTGTTCGATCAAACTGCCAAAATTTAAGATATTCTTAATAAATTCGGTCAAAAATGTACATTAACAGCACTTATTTAGAAGATGATATCTGAATATTTTCAACAAAGTCATGTGACAAAATTTAGCACACTACTATTTAAAATGTTTGCTATTGTACATGTGCTGTTTCACTTTATTTAGTAGTATGCTCTGAGCTGTATATGCACTGCAGTATGCACCAAGCATTATATTTCCCTACACTTCCTTTAGTGAGCTTATATGATCTCATTTCTCTTTTTACGCTGACAGTGCTAAACACTTCAGAAGGACACATTCACACTCACACACTCCCTCGCTCACTGACCTCTTGAGGTGGAATTTCAGGTATTTGAGAATGCTTCTGGAGGCGGGGCTAAATGTGCAGCACATGCAGGCTATGATTCGCCAGCTACTGATGTGGGCGGGGCCAGCAGGCTTTGGGGGGTGTGCTGTTTGTTTGATGAGCTGGCAGAAGAGTTCATCTCGGAGGGGTCGGAGGTCATGAACTGTCTGCAGGAGGCCCTGGATGTGTGGTATGGGATGGGCCTCGTTCTCCAGCTGATGAAGAACACTGAAGAGCTTCAGGGCCTCAGTCTGCAGGGTGCCGTAGCTCCTCCCTTTATCGGCTGAAAGTCACACATACAGAGTGAATATGAAGGTTTGCGTCTATCTGTGTGTTTGTACATGTTGTGTGTGTGTTGCATGTCTTTAAAGGACACCAGTGGACAGAGGACGCCTCTTCACACCTTTCCCATCATGTCCACTCCACACCAGCTTCAGTTTGTCAAAACAACTAGTGAAGAACTTCCTTAACTAAATCGCTCCATTATGATGAATGAATCTGTCTACGCTTAATGTGCATTCAGCCTCTGCAGCGGTTTTTCTTTACTGTAATCAACTCCGAATTTTATTTCTTACATATTTATATAAATTCTCTGAAAATTAAACACAAACACAGTGATGCTGCACGTTTGTTTATAGGGCAGGTTGTGTAGTCATACATATTGTTTGGAAAGGTTTGCTGTTATGGTATATATATATATATATATATATATATATATATTATAGAATATACGAATATTATCTTATATATATGGAATATATTATACAATAAGTTGCGGGATAGAACATACAATTCACACAGTATGAAAACCATCACGTTTATGGAATGTTATGGAACATGAAACCCTGTGTGTGTGTTTGTGTGTGTGTTACTCACAGCTGTGCTGGATATCTCCGTAGGGTAAGGGGAGCAGCGCGGTGTGCAGAGGGTGGTGTGTGTAACGCAGTATTGGGTTCCTCTTATAGATCTGCTCCACCACCTCCGAATTTAAACAGTTTTCCTGAAAGATCACACACAATTGCAACAAAGTTAGAAAAAAGTGTGTGTGCTG
The DNA here is from genome assembly GCA_036877585.1 of Botia kubotai. Taxonomy (NCBI): domain Eukaryota; kingdom Metazoa; phylum Chordata; class Actinopteri; order Cypriniformes; family Botiidae; genus Botia; species Botia kubotai. The sequence continues at coordinate 1,052 of JAZGTI010009585.1, read as the reverse complement.
TATGTATACGTGAGTGTATGTACCACATGTTACCTTGATGTCTTGTATAAGTTGCTGTGTGTGTGTATCTATGAGTGGTTTGCTGTCGATGACGGTCTGTACAGCACTGGCCCATCGGCTGGCCTCCGTCTGCAGCTTCGAGTACAGCCTGTATGAATGCTTGCGACCAAACACACTTACATTCCAGTAGCCTGAACACAGACAGCAAACACAGGACAGAGTGTGAGAAAGCGCCTTTCACGTATCAAGGAATGTTTAGCTGGTGTAGTTTGTTTTGTGTGTGTGTGTGTGTGTGTGTGTGTGTGTGTGTGCTCGCTCACCCGTCTCTTTGAAGACTCTCTCGTCCGGGACAATGACAGAGCAGAGGCTGTTGAGCACTAAAGAGCCGAGTTTTAGTGCGTTCCTCTCCGAGCTTTTATAATACTCCACGGAATTATGAGTCAGCACAAACCAGCGCTTCTTCAGTTTGAGATTCCCACGACTGCTGCCGCGAATCTCCTTATACAGCCAACCTGAAATCCAGGAAAAATTCTTAATCTGTGATTGATATCATAATATTAATATCGCATAAGGTTGCATTTCGTCAGACGTTTGTGGTCATTTCGGTCTCTTTCTACATGTTTTATATTAGTTGTGTTATTTATTAACACCTCTGATCAGAGGAAGTCTGAGCACGACCTTCGACCTCTCACCTCTAATGATGAACTCCTGACCCTGCACACGCGTGTCTCCTTTCGTGCGCTGCAGCAGCGTGATCCAGTGGTGCATTTCCTCTGCGGACTCGGCCATGCAATGCAGCACACGATGAGCTGTGATGATCACAAAGGAGTTCGGCCTGGAAAGACGAGAGAAGGTGAGAAAACATAGACGCATGCTTTTCCTCTGCATGATGTAGACTGACATGAACCTTTAGAAAGCAAGTGAAATGTTAATGATAACATTATGTTAATGTGTTATTATGGTAATGATGTTCATCATCTCTCTGTGTGATGAAAACATCCGTGTTTATATTTATGTATTTGACCGACGCTTTTATCCAAAGCGACTTACAT